>CAAKHG010031053.1:0-20000 GCA_901007715.1 Dactylopterus volitans | reverse complement strand
AGTTAAGAAAAAAAATTTAAAATCAGTGTTTGAAAAGCTCAACTTTTACATCTTAGAACTTGCGTGTTCATTGCGTGAACCCTGTCCAACATGGACGCATGTGGGTGGAACCATACAAGTGGGCCCCGCTGGCCCGCCGGTGAGGGGGCGGGGTGAGGAGGGGCAGCAACCAATCAGACGCTGAGCTAAACACGTCTACACACCTGGTTATGAGTCTGGCTGAAGAGAGGAGAGATGAGAGACAGACTTTTGAGCTAGAAGCTAAAAGAGTGAGACAAAGAAGACAGGTTAGGGCGTAAAGTCCCGCTACTGTTAAAGACTGGTGACAGGATGAAGAGGAAGGGCAAAGAGGAAGAACAGTGTGGAGGTGAGGTGTTCGCGCCTTTAGAGGATTTAGTAAGCCATTAGATCACTTTCTATTTGACAGATTTTTTTATGTGCAATTCCCCCCGAAACACACAGACTATCAGCTGCTGTTATGACAATTTAAACAACACGCTAGCCCGACTATTAAAAGAAAATGCACAGTGACGATGTTGGAGATGAAAATGGTCCGCGGGGAGATGAACCTGTCTGGAATCATTCCCGACAGACCTTGGCCAGGTAGTCCTCCACTCTGCTGTTCTGCCCTTCGGTCCCGGGGCTGAGGAGGGAGAGGCCCAGGCCCAGGCTCCTGTTGAGGGGCCCCACCGTGGTCCCGTAGGTGGCCGGGGAGCCCAGGGAGCTCAGGTCCAGCTGGGGCCCTCCGAGGCTGCCGTTTGCAAAGCTGTTGGAGATCAGAGACCTGCTGCGCTCGCTGAGCAACTTGGCGTTGGCTTCTGTCAGCCGGCTGTTGGCCCTGTGGACAGAAAACAAACCCACTGAGATTTGCCGTTTTCCCAAAGCTTAGATGTTTAGACACAAAGCACCATTTTGTTTTTTTGTCTTGTTGTTTTTGTTTGCAGGGTCGTTTGTTTTTAGCCAGCTGCGTTCTCACCGATCGAGTTTGGCGGCCAGGGACTTCCGGAGGCGCAGCTCCTCCGAGTACAGGTGGCGGTACCGCTCCAGCTCGGTGCGCGTGGAGTCTCTTTGGCTGAGGCTGTCCTGCTGGGTGCTGCGGGCCCGGCCCAGCTCGCCCTCCAGCT
The DNA here is from genome assembly GCA_901007715.1 of Dactylopterus volitans. Classification (NCBI taxonomy): domain Eukaryota; kingdom Metazoa; phylum Chordata; class Actinopteri; order Syngnathiformes; family Dactylopteridae; genus Dactylopterus; species Dactylopterus volitans. Next base: position 18,876 of record CAAKHG010031053.1, on the reverse strand, counting down.
CCCGGATCTTCTGCTCCAGCTGGGAGCGCACGTTGGCCTCGTTGGCTGCTTTAATCTGGTCCAGAGCTTCTTGGGACGCTGCCTGGGACTGAACGACAAAGTGATGTTCCACTAAATATGGATGCCATAAATGCGACTGTATGTTCACAGCATTTAATTCATTCAGTCTTTTTGCTTAATTTCATCTCCTAATCTTGCGCATTCTGGTACATATTTATACGTTTGGGATGTTTCCCATTAGATTAACCAGCAAAATTCACCCATGAGAACTCCTACCTGCAGGAAGAGGTTAACCTGCTCCAGTTTCTGTTGGATTTCCTGACGGGCCTTCTCCTCCGCCTCGCGCCGGTACTGCTCCATGTGGCTCTGCTCCATCTGAGTGGTCTCCATTCGGCGCCTCAGGTCCAGAACCTCCTCCTCCAGCTGCCTCTTGCTCCTCTCCAGCTGGTCGTTACTGCGGCTTAGGCTCTTGAGGGAGGCCAGTTGATCCTTCAGCTCCGTGTTCTTCTTCTCTAGCTGGCTGCGCTGCGACGCTTCCCTCTCCAGCTGCACCTGCAGGTCGTCCACCTGGTGACGGGGGAACCGTTAGATACCGAGGTCGTCATAGCAAATCAGGTCTAACGTGCATTTTGTTTTGGAGTTTTAATCTTAAGTCGCCATGCTGCTGCGTCAGTGGACCAACCTTATCTTTCATTCGACTGACAGCACCCTCAGCTTGGCTGTGTCGGCCCATCTCCATCCTCAGGCTGCTCATTGGAGAACCAAACTCGGCTCCGCCCGTGTCCTGATCCCGCAGCTTCTTCTTGGCGGTCTTCAGTAGTGTTCTAAGCCTTGAATACACCGGTACGGGCACAGTTCAACAACAAGAACTCACACATAGAGACATCAAATAAACTGCAAACTTTGATCATCTTGTAAACATAAAAAAATAAATAAATTTTGCAGTGCAGCATATGAAAATTTCTCCAAAAATTACTCCAAAACAGTCTGATGTGTGCCGATATTTTATGGATCTGTTAGAAACAAGGTTCAGATTCAAGATATACACACAATGTCTAATTAAAGAGGAAACACACAGGAATTTGATTTAAACTAATGGTTATTACATTAAAAGTGATTGCAGGGCTTAATGACTACGCAGAAACGTGCTAATTGGTTTCCTATCAGCGTCGCTTTCCTGATTGTATTCTCCTGAAATGCAGGCTTGGTGCCAAGGAAATGTTTTACACTTTGCAACCAAAACCAGGAGGAGTCTAAAGCCCCGTTTCCACCAAGCAGTTCAGTTTGGTTCCTATTTTTTTGGCGTTTTTACTGACAAAAATTGTGGATGGTACCAAAGAAACTGGGCTGTCCTGAGTTTGGTAACACCTGAGGTGCTTAGCACAATGATCACGTAACACAAAGGGTGGAGCTATACACGCTGCAGTCGCCGATTGGTCACGCAGCTTGAGACGCGACGGTGAGAATAAATAACACACTCAAATGTGCCATTTTTAAATACATCATGAATTTCACGAGTGGAGATTCCGGACTTTTCGTTTTTCTGTGGAAAAAGGCAGCGCGTAGTACGGAGGGAGGGAGGAGACACAGCGGGAGCTGGACGGAGCGGCGAAGAAGCTCCTCTCGTATTCAAAGCTGGTCCCTCAGCGAGGCTGCGGAGGGCCTCAAGCCAACAGCTGAGCAACGCCGGACCAAAGGCGAAAAGCTCTGCAGTCATTGTCGCCTTGTTGAAGCCCACAACAGTCGGAGTGGTGCGGGGAGAAAGACGGGGGCGTGGCATGACATGATGGGGGAAACGCAAGCTAGATCCAGGGTTTACCGTTCCACTGCGTCACGTACCGAACCGGAATGCTTGGTGGACACGGGGCTGAAGCTCTCGCTCCCTGGCAGACATCATTAGCTATCCCCAATTACATGGCGGAGCTGCCAAAGTGACACCAGCAACCGCATCCCACAATAGAAGAACAGCACCTGAAAACGCTGCGGTGGAGGTGTGTTTCCTCTTTAAAAGGCTTGCAAACAAAACTCTCTATCGGACCTGAGAGGGCATCTCTCGACAACAATAACAACAACACAAACACTGGGGAGCCACAGCACCGTAAGCCAGGAAAAGACTGCGCTCTGCTGGACTCTGGGCGTCTACGTGGTGGGTGGAGGTTCTGCCGGAGGTGAGAAGAGTGCAGGGAGGAGGTCAGGAGTCACCTGTACATTTCTTTTTGAAGATCCGTGTTTCTTTTCATCTCCTGATCCAGACGGGTGTCGATGGCCTTCTTCTGCTCTGCCATTTTCTTGGCCTTCTTCTTTTCTATTTCCATCTGGAACACAGGCCACAGACCAATGACTCTCGAGACACAGGCGGGGACATATTCTCAGGAACGGCGCCCGTCCAATTCCCCCGAGATGCCGTCGGCATGCGCCACGATACAGAATCACAGTCACCTGTGTGTTCAGTTCCCCGTTTTCCTTCTCCAGCTCCGCCAGGCGCAGGCCTAACTTGGAGCGGCTCTTCAGCTCGTTCTCCCACAAGGCCTGCGAGTCCTGGGCTGTGTGCGACAGCATGCTCTGCTTCTGGACCTAAGAGCCAAAGAGGAGAAAGGAGGAGGCTGGAAATGAGTTTAAAAAAAAAAGGCACAAAATCTAATATTCATGAGGAAATAAATGGGCACTTATCCACTTTGAACACTCAGTTCTGTTCAGTCTGCAATGGCACTGTTTTCAGTCACGGTTAAATGTTTTGGCAGGACAAAAAGGCTTATTCCTTTTAAAATGAGAAGCTGAAAGTCTGGTTCAGCAGCAGTATGAGTATACTGCTGTGCCTCTATGAGATCTGGATCATACGACGAGATAACAACTAATATCAATACAGCGTCATTGTTGTTACGCCCAGTTGGTTGTTATTTTTATATTCATGACTTTTACCATTATCATTTATTTTGGTTCTTTTTTTTTCAAAGTCTATCTTTTGAAAAAGTTTTGCCAAACTTGGTTACAACATATCTGTGTGCCCTCCAAATGTTCATGATAAAACATCTGCTGAAAAGCCTCCATTTACTGAAACTGGGTCAGGAAGTTTCACTGACCTCTCTGCTGAGCTGATCTTCCAGAGTCATCTTACTGCTTTGCAGGTTCGTAACCAAGTCCTCCAAATGACCTCTGACCTACAGGTACAAGAGAGGGATCATACAATATGTTTAGGATGGTGTTTTGTTCAGTGTTTATCACCTTAGACAGTTGAGGACACCTAAGTCTAAAGGAATTGACATGCATCATGCAAAACCTGAGATAAACAGGAGTAAAAGACTCCCCCATACCAAGATCAACCTTCAAGGACCAGTGAGTGGAATTCAGGGACATCTAGTGGTGATTTGGCAGATTGCAGCCAATTTCATATGCCTCTCTCCAACCTGTTGGGAAACTTTTAGGTGTTGTAAAGGTTTCCTTTACAGGTCAAAGGCTAAACAGGCGACCACCAAAATTCAAATTACCACTCGAATGTGAGAAGACTGGAGGAAAGGTGTTTCGTCTACTCTGGCACATATTTTAGAGACGTAGTAATGGAGGAGGAGTCGCACGTAACGTAGATCTACAGAGGCTGAAATTGAATTCCGGCTGCTAGATTTCTTTGAATCCTGCACACTCGTCCTTTCAGGGAGAGCAAATTGTGAAATCACCCAGAAAAACCCAGCCCAAAGCACAGCTATGACATTCACGGTGTATTAGAATTACCTGTTCGGTGGCTTTTTCAATAAGATCTCAAAGATTGGGTGCAGAGCATTTCTTAAATACTTAATATTCAGTTATGGTGCTATACACTGATCAACCATAACTTTAAAACCACTGCATGTTTACAATAGAATATAATGCAACAGCCTACGATAAATCCTCTCTTCATGATGAGTTCTATGCTGATTTTTTTGTTAAATGTGTTTGAGAGGTGCTGACATATTTCAATGATTGTTATTGGGGCTGTAATTTGTGATGCTGGTGAACCGTACTGGGCTAAACTGTGCTGTCAACACATCTCTCAAACAGATTCAATGCAAATTCAGCATAAAACTCCTGAAAAGAGAATTTATCGGAGGACTGTTGCCTTATATTCTATGATAAACATTTAGTGGTTTAAATGTTATGGCTGATCAGTGCATGTTTCTATGATTTTTTTGTGGGAAAAAAAGAAAAAAGAAAAAACAGGAATCAACCCACAAAGAGAAACTAAAGTCTACATCCACAATACCAACCCTTCCTCCGTTTGAGTTGTCAGATAGCTGGAAAAAAATAAAAATCTTAAAATGGAACAATGAAAAGTCAACTCTTTGCTTATGGATCTGGCTGTGTGTTACATACTTTTATTACAAAACGTCGTCTCTTGTGTGTGTGGTCACAAACACACGAGAGGGGGCCCCTGTGAGAGCTTGCGTGAATCGCGTGTGCGGGTGGTCGGGCTTGGCTGCGCAGGCACTTACCATGGCCGCCTCCTGGGCCCCCTTTTGAAGTGCGTCAGCTTTGATGGCCTGTTGCTTCTCAGCAGCCTCCAGCCTGGCGTTCTCTATCTCCAGCCTATTGTAACATTAGTACATTGTTACTGCATCGTAACATTTGGTCACCAGGGCAACCCCCGTTCTCTGAAAACACAATCTTGCTATGGGAAGCGCCTTCAGGCGGCATCAATCACAAAAGCTCAAACCCCTACAACATCTGCCATTCCACAAACCAGTCACCGTGCACTGCATCAGTGCCATACACCACTTTAAGCGTCCCTCTTCCACACACCTCCTTCAGCATCTCACCGTGGGAGACGTGGCCCGCTCTTGAAATGCATGCTCTGGAGCCATGAGAGCGGGCATGTGGTCGACACCACAGACCCTCCCCACGGCCAGGGCGGAAGTTCAGCAGCTGCAGGCGGGTTGAGCATCAGGTCTGACCCGACATGAAAAGGCGGCAGGGCTTCGATGCGAGAGAACACGCAGAGTTTAACGTCTTGTGGTCTCCGAGTGTGAAAGTGTCGGACTCATCTGTCTGTGGTCAGACTCAAAAGTTTTGACATCTGCTCATGAATTTCCTGCTCGAGTTGACTTCCTACTAAGTACAACTGACTTGTGGGATTCTGATTTTTTTTTTTTTTTGACATAGAGGGCGACAAGAGGTGCTTATAAGTGGGGGATGGTTTCGCCTGATTGGTCAGAGATAGTGGTAGTGCAGGATCTGTGATTGGTCATGCCTGAAGGTGCTTCCCATTGGAAAGCTACTGAGGGTGGTTTGAAAGAGTCACTTGAAAAATAACGTATTATTATATTGGAAGTGGGCTTAGTGCACAAGTTGTGTGTGAGGCCAGTGTGTGTGTGTGTGCGTCGTGTGTGGATTGTGCACACACCTCTGCACATCCTCCTCCAGCTGTTTCCTGGTGGTATCGGCAGCTGCTAGGGTGGAGAGCGCCTCCTGGAGTCTTTGAGCGGTGGCGCTGAGCTCCTTCTCCTTCTCATCCAGGCTGCTCCTCAGACCGTTAAAGCGCCTCTCAGCCTGCACGTACTGGGCGTCGCTCTCCTCCAGCTGCGTGACAGAGACAGAGAACCACCGACGTTGCCAGATGTGCCAGTCAGTCGAGATGCAGAGTGACTTATTATGGCTGTGTGAGCAGTTTTCGTGCGTCCACAGGGTGGCGCTGTCCCCCTTGCCGTTACCTTTCCCTTGAGCCTGTCAATGTCTTTGAAGAGCCGAGCCTTCTCTTCCTCCAAATCACTGCGATAGCGTGTGTTGACCTCCAGAGAAGCTTCACTCATTGACAGCTTCTTCAAAGAGTCAGCCAGCTCCTGTTGCAGCTGCCTGAGGGCGGTCTAGAAGACAGAGTGAGGTTGGGTGAGATATACGGGGAGATCCTGAGGGACATGGCACCTGGAGGAACATCTGGGGCCCCAATCGTACCTCTCTCTCATTTTTCTCCTCCTCCGTCTTGTAGATCTGATCCCGAAGTTCAGCTGCCTTACTGGCGAGCTCCTTGTTCCTCTCCTCTACCAGCTGTACCCTCTCCTCGCAGTCAGAGCGCAGCTTGGAGAGAATGTCGCTGAAGCGCTCTTGGGCGTCCGTGACAGCGCGCTCCTTGGCCACGCCCTTGTTCTGGGCCTCCTCCAGCTGTTGCCGTAGCAACATGGCCTCGCTCTGAGCTTGGGCTAACCGCTCATGTGTGGCCTCTTGACGCGCCGCGGCGCGGGTGACCAGCTCCTTCTCGGCCTGCGCAGTGCTTTCCAGCTCTTTCACCCGGGCAGCTATCTGGTCCTTCTCGCGCTGCAGGACGTCAAGCAGCACTCCCTTCTCCGTCAGCTGCATCGTGACCCGGTGGACCTCGTTCTCCATGCTGTTTGCGCGAGCCTCCGCCTTGGACAGCTTCTGCGACAGGCTGCTGGCTGCCTCACGCTGACTGGACGCTTCGCCTGCAAGAAATAAATGGAGTTTGGAGTGACAAGCAAGCCAGCGCAGACCCGCCACGGCAGAAGAACCTCTGAGCACGAGGACAAGTGCATGCACGCAGATTGCACCGCTGCTAACCTGTGACTTTGTCTTTAAGACGCTGGTGTTCCTCCTTCTCCCGCAGAAGAGCTTTCTCTGTGTCCGTGTGAGCCACCAGGTTGCGCTCGGCCTCCTGCACGGCAGCGCTCAGGCGGGCGCGAGCCGACTCGAGCTCCGCCGCCAGCGTCTCACGAGTCTGCCTCTCTTTCTCCAGGTGGGTCGTGGTTACCGTCAGCTCGGACTTGAGGGCGGTCATTTGGTTGTTGCAGGTGAACACCGTCTGGGTCAGGGCGTCGCTGTTTAGCTTGAGGTCTCGCCGCGTGTCTTCCAGCTGCTCCTTGAGGGCCTCGTTCTCCTCTGAAAAGTGTCTCTCCTTGAGGCTGCTGTTGGCCTGCAAATGCTCAAAGTCTGCTCGCAAGCTGCTCAGCTGCTCCTGCAGCGTGGACGTCTGCTGGACCAACTCCCTCTCCCGGTCACTGGCCTCGGTGAGCTGAGACAAGGCCTAAGAGGATTTCAAAATGCATCGCGTCACCACAGAACTGGATACCAATCCCTCGCTCATATTTTGCGTTAAATTAACAGATGCCCCCCTGGAGAATTACCTCATTGCTTTTGCTTATGTTCCTTTTGCTCTCCTGCTCTATCTCCTGCTGCTTGCGGAGGTGGCTGCTCAGCAGATTCTCCTGCAGGGTTCGTGCGCTGCGCTCCTGAGCCAGCAGCCTCTGGGTCTCACTGTGGTCCTCCTCGAGCTGGGGCAGAAAAAAATTAAAAAGACTAATGCATCCACCGAACAACAACCCATGAGGGCAACATACCCCCTGATAGCGTCACCATAAATACCACAAATAAACACAATTGGGATGTGCAGTTGAGAATACTGTTCTTAAGTTGCAACAAAACAGTCTGAACCAATCACAGGTTATGAGGGCGTACCTGCTTCATGTTGTTGACCAGCGTTCTCATCTCCAGCTCCAGGTTCCTGAGAGTGAGCTCCACCTTCTGTCTCTCCTGAACCTCCAGCTGCTGCTGCTCCTCCGTCCTCCTCAGCTTGTCCCGCGTGGTGTTGTACATCATGGTGGCGTTGCGGCCGTTTTCTTGCTCCTGCTTCAGCTGAAATCTATGGCAGGTGTCGGGATAGAAAATTCCAGAGATGCATCTTATAAAACTTTTGGCAATTAAAAAAAAAAATTGTCAAGTACAATGGACAAAAATATATGCAGACAAACACACGACGTGAAGAAATTACTTCATAATCAAGGGGCGGAAGTAGCTCTTACTTGAGGTTAGTGATTTCAGTCTGCAGCTCCAGCTGGTTGCGCTCCAGGGCAGATTTAACGTCTTTAACTTCCTCCAGGGAGCTCTTCAACTCCGCCCTCTCCAATTCAAACTGGCTGACCTTGTCCGCCAGGTACCCATGACGACTCTTTACCTTTTGGATGGAGCGCTCATATTCGTGGAAGATGTTCTGCAGCTTCACCATGCTTCTGGAGTCTGTGGGATGAAATACGTTATGGGTCTTTGGAGGCGTCCACTGAGTCCAAGCAGACATGAATTTCTTCATAAAGGCAGATGTTGTTGCTTATTATCAAATACTTTAGCGATAGAATCAGCTGACTTAGTACCCAAAGTATGGGAATCCAGCTTCTGAATGAGGAGGGACGCGTGACGATAGCCCGACGTCGGAGAGTCGATGTCGTCTGTGGCCGTGTCCGATGACTGAGTGAGTTCGTCAAAGTCTTCAGCCATCTCCATCTCGTCAGGGTTCTGGGTAGAAAAACAACAACCCGCCGTCTACCATTAATCATTTTCATACCAATGTACCAATGTATGCAGATGACATTTAATTCGTGTTTCACCATTTATTGACAGAATGTGTGTTTTTTACCTCCATTTTCAGCTGTTTTCTGCTTTGCATCCTGGGACTAAAACACAGGGAGGACAAGCAAGGGTTATTGGGCAAACTGATACTTGAGCAAATCAGTCTCGTTGGGCTGCGAGGACTTGGACATGCAATGGTATAATGCAGTATACGATTCCATGTGTGGGGGGAAAAAATGTTCGTAATTAGTAATCATAATGGGAAGAAATCAACTAAAATCAGGAGCGTGTCCTGATGATTACCCACCGACGAGAGTGTGGAGTTGTATTCAGCTTGAACGCAACGCCGCCTGTGTGTAACCTCACCACAAACAGTGAGCCCGCTAACCGCAAAGATATGACTCCATAACGTGGAAACTCCGGCATCATTTCCTTCAGTCTCCCATTTTCCATCACATTTCTTTATGTGCTACCGCTTCAGGAAGAGACTTTAAAACCGATGTGTCTCTTTGCGCTGACTCTTTCCTCCCGACTTTGGACGCGATGGCGACGTCTCTGCCGACTCGCGTTGCGTTCAAGCCAAACACGACTCCTGGGTTAGTGTCAAAGAGGTGAAATAAACCCGAGTGGCATACTGCATATATACCTTCCTTCATGGTCCGACACATCACTTAAACTGCTATCGTCAAACACAGTGAGAAGGTCTCCATTAACATGGGTGCTGGTCGGAGGGGCTCTGCTGCCCCGGGCCTCTCTGACCAGCTCCAGCTCCTCTACACCGCGCCCCTCCCGTTTGCTGTAAGTGTGGGTCTGCTGGGGTGGGACCTGCATTTGCACTGGTGGCCTGCTGACGCTATGGAGAGCAAATGACCTGATAGTCAGTGACTTGTTACAGCTACACTTTTGCCAAGTCAGTTTTATTTGTGCTGCCCAGAATCGAAAATCACATTGCCTCAGGGGGCTTTACAGTCTGTAACAGTGAGCGACACCATACGTCCTCAGACCCCCGATTCAGAACTTGTGTATTCAAACCCAGGACTGCATTGCTGAAGAAACACCTCGAAATGGAATACAAACGCGTACGGCTGAGACTGGGCTCTTTTTTTTAGCGCTAGCGTCACTGAAAACCAAGCTTGTCAGAAAGAGCTTGCTATAAAAGGCTCGAGGACAAATACAAATAAAAAAAAAAAGAGTTGCAATTTCGCAGCACTGCAGTTACTAAGAGGAAGAAAACTTAAAGAACCTACAACGTGCAAGTGCAAAACGGCACATACCTCTTGGTGGCTGCAGACTTCTGATCTTCCTGAGTGGCTCCAGCTGGCCCCGACAGCTCTTTTCGGCATCCCAAAGTGCTCTCGGGTTTCTCGGTGCCGGCTCCCTCCGACGCATCCGACGAGGCGCTGGATTCGCGCACCTCAAAGGCGGTCTCAGCCTGAAAAGGTGAATGGGAAACATTTGTTACCTGGATTTGAGAGATCCATCGGGTGGTGGGAGCTCGTCTTTTAAAGATGTGATCTACAGCGAGCACTTCCACACTTTATCATGCATAATTTAGTGTCAGCCCTCCCTTTGGAGACCCAACACCTCAGTGTTTCCTTTTACTTGACATGGGCTTCTCGGTTAATTACATGATTACATACAATGAAATGCAGTGCTGCATTTTCCACAAGGCACACACAGCAAACATTCTAAAATTAGAAGAGGCCGTGTCGTTCTTGCATCTAAACTTAGGATCTGAAGAAAGTGGGAAAAAAAACAACTAAAATTATGTTGATACTGGTGCCGTAATGTCAGTCCCAAAGTGAATTTAACTGTCAAATTGTGTACAAAACTCGATATTCTATCTCCTATTTTTCCCCAAAAGAGATATATTAAAGAGGTTCGCTGACACAAAGCAGGGCACATAAATCAATTTATCACTCTGTCGTCAGTCTTTTTTGTTAGAAAATGCCTGCATTCATTGTATAAAAGGCCAGTAAAGCAGAGCAAAACAAACAGCAAATGACATTTATCACCGATGCGCCTCTTTTGAGGAGAAAAGAGGGCTGTTATATTTACATCACCTCCACATCACACAACGTAGACAAAGTGAGTTTTTTTTAAGATGCAACGAGAAAATAAAAAAAATCCAAATCAAAGACACATGCAGAGTCCATGCAGGGTGAACGTGACTAAACTAAACAGGAAATGAGACCAAACTTTGTGTGGTGTTGGACAATAATCCAGCAAGCCAAACAACAAATAATTTGAACAGCAAAACAGCACAAAAATATTTAGTATAAATATTAAATATTTAGTTCAACAAAGAACAGAAGGGAAAAAAATGAGCACTCTTCAACTTCACCCAGGCGGAAAATAAGCCGTGAAAAATGAACCAAGGAAAGAAAGGAGGTCATGGGGTGTGGCCATTGCTTGGGCACTTAGATGCAGTTTATAAAAGAAAAATGAAATTAAGGACATGGATAAAATTAGAGAAAGAGAGGCAAATCTAGGAGGGACTACTCGAGTAAAGGACGGCCATCCTCTACCTCGTTCTGCAGCTGGGCCTTTGCTTTCTCCAAATCCGGGGGGACAACCTTCAGCATCCCTACCTCAAGTTTAAACCTTTCCATGTCCTCTTCCGGCCCTTCATCAGGAACAACGGGGATAGATGCTGGACGCGTGCTTCGCGCGCAAGGCTGGGACTTAGCCAGCTCCTCCGGATCCCCCTCTGAGCTGGCGCGGTTCTTCCCGGTTTCTTCCAGATTAGCGGCGGTGCGCGAGAAGAAGTCAAGGAAGGGCCCGAGCTTGGTCTGATTTTTTGTGGAGGAGCTGCGGTCCACATCACACACGGGTTTGGTGTGACCGTGAGCGGCGGTGGTGGCGGGATCCACGTCGCTGCCACTCTTCGCACTGGTGTGCTGAGGGGTAGCTGGGCGCTCACAGACCTGCATCCTCTGCTCGCGCAGGGAGTGGTCCGTCGACTCCGTCAGCGAGTCCTCCGCTCCGGACTCCCTCTGCTCGGGTATGGGGAGGAGGACCAGGCTCCTCGCTCTGGCTGCGGGCCGCGTGATGACTTCTCCTTCCCCTTCATCACTCGACTCTTCTTCGGCGGAGCCCCCTTCGGCCGTGTCCCGCTCCTCTTCCGGGGTGCCCCTGGACTTGAACAGCTCTCCAAACTTCTTTTTCAGTTCACCGGTGACGCTCTTGAAGGTGGATTTGACTTCCCTTTTCTCCACCTCTACCCAGAGTTTCTCGTATCGCTTCTCCCACGGATCGTCTCCTCCCTCAGGACCATGTTGACCCCTAAACTCTTTATCCTTTTCTTCACTCTCGACCATATAGTCAGATGTGCCTGGCTTATTTGGATCTAACGCACATGATTCTACCGCCTCATCACTCTCCTTTGATTGCATTGGTGAACAAGGGACACATAAAATAGTCAAGACAAAAGAAAAAGGAAAAAAGAAAAAGAAAACAAAGACCAACATTTGATTGCAAAACATACAATATTCAAATGTTTTTTTAAAAAAAAAGCATTCTCATACTTATTATTATGCTGGCAAATTCTATTTTTATCATAGAAAATACTTGAAAAACATTGAATTTAAAGAATGTCATTCAAAATATTGCCAGTTGCACCTCAAAAAGCAATAAGTGCGGTTACAAATAACTACATTTTCATGCACGTTTAAATGTACAGTCCTGATGATGAATGCATTAGGGTTGGGCGATATTTTAAAGTTTTCCCATCGGCCACCATTACCCAATCAAGCTGCACTTGCCAATCGTCCAATCGCATGACCCCTCAGCGCACCACTGTTTCTGGCAAGTAAGAACTAAAAACATGTGGAGAATATGTCAGGTTCCCGGTTATTTCTCACCTTTCGTTGCCGCTCATTGGGCTGCAGATGACTTTTACTGCCTCTTGTCACCGTTGGGAGCTCGGTGGAACCTAAGGAGGAGGCAGAGTCTTAAATCGCTCACTGGGGACATGTGAGCAAAAACAGGCCTGATTAAAACGGCCAGTGATCCTCACCTGGTTCATCCGCCGCCTGAAGCTCAGCCACGAGTTGCTGCCGATTGTCAGGTTTGGCTGACGGAGGTGAACTGTCCGGCTCCCAGTCCGATTCTGAATAATAGTAAGTCAAAAGGGAGGAAAATATTTATATGTTTATATCCTTCGTTTGGATAAATTACGTTTAATTAAGATCATTAAAGTTCGAAACGTGCCTTCGCTCTCTTGAAGCACCATCTTCCTAGCTCGAGGCTGGGGCATGGGAACCGGCTGAGATGGCGTGCCGAGCTGCTTCACGCCTGTGACGATTCTCCTCTGAGGCGCAACGGGTGCTTGTGGAGAGGCGACTTCCACCTGCTCCTCCAAAGCTGGACCGGAGCATCCTGGGAACTCCTCAGGTCGAGGGGAGGCCGCTCTTAAGCCAGGTAGCGTCCTTTTACTGCTGACGCTAGTTGAGTCCCAGTCCGACGCATCTGCGGCAATAGCACAATTAAAAAGTCGTAGTCAGGACCGAACCGCTAAATATGAGCATCTTTCCAGGTCTGTCTTGGGAAAAAGTCAGGTGCCCATATGAACACTGGAAAAGGTTGTGCTTGTAATTATCGCGGCTTCTCGCGGTGCTTCCAGGGTGATGGACATATTTCAACATTTAGGTATCGTAGCATACAGGAATCATAGGAATATTAAGCCAAATGAAGTTGAGATCCGTAATCTTCCTCATCTTATTATCATCATCTGTGAAGCATTTTGAATTGCCAGGAGTGGTGCTTCTGAAATAAACGTGCCCTCGTGCACTTCATAAGTGCTTTTGGAGATTTCTTCATGGCAGAAAAGTTATGACAGCAGTGTTGATATGGGCAATCAGCCGAACCTTGGGACAACTACACCTCCATGACATGACGCATGACAAAAGGGGAATATGTGGAACCTGCTGATGCACTACGGCACTGCACCGCATCACAATGACACCTCACTGGACCAGCTACAGCTACCAGTGATGATCCTGTAATCATCCACATTACCCGACTGACACATTTGTGTTTACTGACCTGCTTTTGGAGCTTCAAAGCGCGCGATGAGGGAAACATCCGGTTTCAAAAAGTCAACATTTTGCGCAGGGTAACAAAAGGCGCGACCAAAAATTTACAACAAAAAAATTGTAGAATTGAAATCAACCTTTTGATCGCCCAAACATATTCATTACATTCCAATGATGAAGCAGTGTTGCTATTTACAGGCCGCAAAAAAAGTGGGGAATTGATCACTTCCTCTTACCGTCAAGATCATCACAATCGCCCAGACTGAGCTCTTCCATCAGGTCTGTCACGGAGAGGCAAAGTATGATGTTAAAGTCGGACAGACTAGCGGGAAAACGACATACGACCCTTCCGTTCACCTGTTTTTTGGTTGCCACTTCCTTCGAGTTTGCTCAAAAGCGGTTCCCATTTCACCCTCTCGGTCTGGCAGAGTGGAAACACAGTGCAATTTGTTCATGACCAATCCCAGATGGGATTTACTCGCTTCATGGCATTCATTCGCCGCGCCTACCTCTTTTGGTGCAGATTCGGCTTTGCGAGCGTGCTCGACTCCGTCCGCGTCGTCGCCGCTGTCCTCATTCGCGGCGAGAGGGTCCTGAACGCCTGTTGACGCGCGAGACACAGCTGTTAGCTTCATTTTTAAAGGACAAACCAATAATCTGATGTTGGATGAGTTCGCCAGACCGCCGTCAAAAGCATTCCCATGCAGGTGAGCTCACGACTGATCGGCGGGGAAACGCATGGTTAGACTTGGCAAAGCTTTCACGTTTTTCTGATGCTGTGTGCGCTTCCTGGTCTCTACTGCAGCATGAAGTCGGAAATAATGCTGAGAAGAACTCACTTTTAAATCGTATTTCAACCAAAACCAAGTGAGACCAAGCAAGCTAAAAGTGACATCTGCGACTCTTTGGGGGGACAGGTTCACTCTTTTATTTTTTTTTTTTCCCCAAAGTTGATCTGTTACTCATATGCCCAAATGCGCATTTTGTTGCTTTTGTGAGAGAAGTGGTGACGGAGGTCTTCCCTTCTCTTGATTGGAAATGCATTAGGAGGGGATCTTAAGGCCTTCACACACCGGGGTGCCTGCAAATGTATCACACGCAAAACACCGATACCAGCAAATTTGCGACAGTTAGTTTGTGTCAACTCGGACGAGATTTTGGCTTCATCTCCTTTTCCCACGACAGAAAAAGAGATCACTGCCTCATACAAGGGGTGACGCTCTACCATGGAATCTCCTGGACATATTTTGGGACGTCGGCGGGACAGTTTGAGGTTCTTCTGAGGACGCTCACGTTAACGCTAACTGGCGGGAGGACCAGCTGGAGGACCGATCCACTGGCCCGAAGCAGCGTCTGGCAGACCTGTCTGAGGTCAGTTTAAAATGCTTCGTCATTAGCTGACGCGTTCAGTCGCCGTGCGAAACGCTCATGAAACTCCACCCGACTTAGACCACTTTCTCACAGCGCAATAACATTCACATTCTGTGTTGAAGTACTTGTCCCAAAAACAACAGTTTAAAAAAAAAATAATAATACTGAGACGTTAAGCGCACGACAAAAATGTCCCCTCCCGACGCCGGCGTGTAAAGACCTGACTAACAAGTATGGAGAGGAGAAACAAATGTTCCAGCAGCAGCTGGGATGCGCATTTGGACATGTGGTTGCCGTTCTCCCTTTTAAATGTGAACCTCTTCTAAAATGCGAGGCGGGATGCTTGAATGGTAGCAGGCGGGATGCACTGGTGGATGCGGCATGCACTCGCACGTGGTGATCAGGACGGTGATGGTCAGGCAGCTGGGGCACGTTTAACATGCTGTTCCTCAGACCCATGAGGCGAGACAGTCCTACCCTCTCCCTGGCAGCCTGTTGGCGTGCCTGCACTCCTCCGCGGCTCTAGCATCCTATTGCCTCCTTCCCCTCTTAAAAAAGAGGGAATATAAAACAAGTCTACAAAAAGAAATGTGACACGTTTTTGATTTATGTAAAAATCACTCCCAACTGCACATGTCAAGCCCGTATTTGGACTGAACTCAGACGGCGACAGAGCAAAGGCTCGGTCGTTATGGTTACATAAGGTCAGACTGTTCCTGCGGCATGAAATGGTGCTTGCAATGATTTGACTGCTTTGGAAAAAAACAAAAAAACAAAAACAAAAATGGAGCACACAAAGGGGACTTACTTCCTCCAGCTTTCTCTTTGACCGGGGGTGTTTCCTCTTGATTCTGAGGTTTCAACTTTTGCTCACCTTGGTGCGGCACGCCGGGGTTTTCGGACTAGCAGCGTGAAAGAAAAGAGCCAATCTTGAGAGCAAGTTTGTGGGAAAACATCTGATCCAGCGAGGTATTTAAAGACGTGTTCTTGCTGTACCTCAGAATCACAAGAATCCTGCAGTTCCTCCCCCTTCTCCAGGCCCAGCTCAGAAAGGAAATCTGCGACATTCCGACAGATGCAGATTAATTATGGTGATACGCGGCAGGCTAGGTCTCAAATTGCCATGGCCTACATTTGTTTAGTTTTTTCTTCTTTTTACTCTTTTTCTTTGGACACCAGGTCCTGACCACTGAAGACCAGGAACACCCCACAAGATCTGGAGTTCTGGCGATGTTCTGACCCAGTCGTCTAGCCATCACAGTTTGGTCCTTGTCAAAGTCGCTCAAATCCTCATGCTTGACCACATTTCCTGCTTCTAACACATCAACTTTGAGGTCAAAATTTTCACTTGTTGCCTAAAATATCCCACCTACTGACAGTTGCCATGATAACCAGATAATCAGTGTTATTCACTTCACCTGTAAGTGGTCATAATTTTATGGCTGATCGGCGCTAATCACAAAATATTATCTTTTTTGAACTGCAGCGATTTTATATTTCAGCAAAGTGGGATTATCGAGGTGACGCTCGTAAATGTTGCATCCACCTTTAATTTATAAGATAATAGATCAATTCTTGGTTTTCACGGAGCAATACAATATCAACCCCCCCATAAAATATTGTGATACGAAACTATCTATCATTTCCCCACCCATAGTAACCCTACTTTTATCACCTATCACCGATATATCCCCTATACATTTCTAAGGGTTGTAGAATATTAACTTCTGAGGACTAATTTTTCCATGATGCACATGCAGTTGTGCAGGACATGTCGGGAAGATATAGCGTATTATGAGTCATTTGTACTTACCTCTTTTCTTATCTTTAGAAATCTCTCTCCCAGGCGCATCTACGGCGGCATCAAGGGAGTCTCCACTTTCTCCAGGTTCATCATCTGAGAGGTCCTCTTCTTCTTCTTCTTCTTCCTCCTCTTCTTCTTCTTCTTCCTCCTCGTCCTCCTCTTCTCTCTCTTCCTCTTTGTCATTATCTTCATCCTCAGTGGAATCTTCTTTCTGTGTAAAAGAAAAGATGAAATGTTTTACTTTTTGGGTACCGCTGGTATTTTTCGTCGTCCACAGGGCACCTTAAAGATGGAGAAACCTAGAAATGAAAGTAGTGGCAGCTACTGTGGTTACAGAGGCCTTGTTATGGGCAGTCATGCTACATTAGAGACCGGTGCACTGCATTACTAGGAACCCACTGCTGGATTCTAGTCAGGTTTACCTGACTGTCGAGCTCCTCAACGTTTTTACCCCCGTGAGGTCTCACGCCTGCGCTTTCTGACTCATCGGGTGAGTCTACATCAACATCATCAATGTCAGTCTGAGGCAGCACCTCATCGGACGGCATCTTTTCGTCTGCATCGTGGCACTGAGACACAGTGACCTCATCTTTGGCGGGTGGGCTCGAGAGAATCTTTCCCCTCGCCGGTTCTTCGGCTCCTTCACCTCCTGTCTGAGGAGCAAGAGCTACTTTATTTTGCAGCGGCGCATATGAGGTCAGTCTAGCCTCATCCTCGTTGTCAGACTTGTCGCCTCCACGCAAGCAGCCATCAAGAGCGTTGTCGGAGTCTTCCCCCGCATCGACGGTGGCGCTGACGAAATCGTACTGCAGCTTTTGGTCCATGCTGTCAGAGTCCACGCTTGCCTCATCGCCGCTGGCGTCGTCCTCGCCGGCAGCCGGCAGCGGTTCCTGTCCTGCCGGGCTGCTGTGCTTTGGAGCCGCTTCATTTCCATCAATGGCACCAAGAGGAACCTCCTCATCGTCTACGTCTGCAGCGCTTTCGCGACGTGGTGACAGATCTGCTTTAGTTTCTTCTTCCGACACCTTGCCCACTGAGCTTTCGGCTCCCGACGGCAAATGGCAGCATGCGGCCTCGTCGCGCTTTGTGTTGCCTTTCTCGGATTCACCGCTTTCGTCCTCGTCATCCCAACTACTGTCATCACCTTCCTGGTTCTCGGAGTCTGGCTTCCCAGCCCGACCAGCTGATGCGACTCCGTCAACATCTACCTGGTCTCCTGCTGTGCCTTTATCCTCCGGCGCTGGCGCGTCTCCGTTTTCGTCTTTGCCTGTCGAAGCTCCACCGACGCACGGTTCCTCTGCGGTCTGACTCGCTGCCACGTTTGCTGCAGAAACCGACGAAGGCACCTCGTGACGATCCGAAGAGGAATCCCACTCCGACTCTTCCGCCATCGCTCCGCCCGGTCTGTTTTTGCACTGAGGAGCGCTGGCTGAAGCTAATCCCACGGAGGGTTTATGCCCATCTGTCATTTTTTGGGATGAGACGGCGTATTTTGGAGAAAGTGCCGCCGCTGGCGAGGCACCCGGGGGATCTTGAGATGATGCGTCATTCGAACGAAGCTTTGGCGGCAAATCTGATGCTTGCGTGTCACTTTTTGGATTTGGAGTCCCCTTATTTAGCTCGTCCTCGCTGGGTAAGTCACAGTTGTCACCGTCACTCCCCTCTAGCGAAGACCCCCACGAGGATCGCCGTTTTTCCTTTCCGACCTCCTCCTCATTTGAACCGCCACCATCTTCGGCATTGGAGGGGCTGTTTGCGTCAAACGCTTCGGCGGCCGCAAGGGCCTTGTTTCTTAGCTGGGACAGCAGCGTGCTTTGACCGAGCCCCCTCGTTTGGTTATCTTCGTTATCATCGCTGTCATTCCAAGCTGAATTGCCACTGTCCTGTTTACCGCTCCAGGAGTCATCATCATCATCGTGGCCTTCCTTTTCCGACTCTCTCCCGCGCCCTCCCTTCTTAGCTCTGCCTGAAGAACGGGCGCCGCACCGGCGCCCGGATGGCGTGCCTCCGCCTCCTGAGATTATGCTCTGCTCCGGCGACAGCGCGCAGTCCTTCCCAAGGCTTTCGTCTTCGTCGGAAAATTTAGACTCCACCCTGATGGCTGACACCACGCAGTCCTCCTCCACGCCCAACGAGCCCGGCACGCCGAAAGCCGACGTCCCAGCTGAGCGGGCGGCGGCGGCGGCGTTTCGGGCCCCGGCTTCGGCGTTGCTCTCTGGGGCCTCCTGACTCTCAGCCGCGGCGCGGACGCCAGCGTTGTCGTGGGCGACGTCGACAACCTCGCTGCTGGAGACGGAGGGCTTCTCGACAGAGGCCGCGCCGCTCCCATCCTCATTCTCGCATTCA
>CAAKHG010031052.1:0-28442 GCA_901007715.1 Dactylopterus volitans | reverse complement strand
GGGGAGACGTTCAGCACAGGAGTGGACAGAGAGGCCATTTTTGCAGATGCCATCTTCACGGCCACCCGGTACTCACCTCGTCAAAGCCCAGTTTGTCGGGTTGTTTGCTAGGCGGAGGAATGTAACTGGACGGCATCACTGGGGGGTTTCGCACTACACGGCGAGGGGGAAGATGGATGCAGAAATGGTACAAATCACTTTAAGAAACCCGGGCTGAGTTTGCTGTGGTGCGAGCGAAAATGTTGCAAGAGAGAGAAAGACGCAGACGTCGAGCCCCCGGCTAAGGATGCAAGCTACCCACCGTTGACCTCCAGCATGGAATGCAAGAAGCTGTCGGCCTCGTCCTGCAAGGTATTGTGGGATCGCAGAGGAACGGTGAGGTAACCGTAGGTCTCCTTGTTACATACAAACATTTGAACTTCTGTTGGGAGCAGAGGACAGACATGTTTCTCACTGCGAGGAGGCGCTCAACAAGTTCCGAGTCTCTCGAGAATTTGCGCCGCTCGTCGCTTACCCGCCATCCGAGCTGAGAAGGCGAACACGATGATGTCGTCAAAAGCCCAGCTGTATTCTGCGTGTGGCGGGTGGAAGGCCAGCTCCCTGGACGCCTCTTTCCTGAGGTCTATGAGGAAGGTGGAGTGGACCATGGGAACCGCAAAGCAGCCTTTTCGCACCTGCTTCCTGATGGGCAAGTAGGCAGGGGTGCGTTTGTAGTAGCCCTGAGGAAGCAGAGCCGGGCGGTTATAAGCTGGGAGGGTTGTGTGTGTGTGAAAGCAACAAGCGCGTGCAGCCGGTGATCAAAACGGTACCTGGGAGGTCATCCCACACCAGAAGTTTGAATAGGCAGCGCGGGACTCCAGCATCGGCGCGATGATGGTCTTATTTTCTTCCATGAGACTCCAGATGACATTTGGGTTGGTGAGGAGGTTGTCGCAGTCCGCCACCTGCACACGCGGGAGAGGAGCAACGCGTCAACCGATTCCAGCGGCTCCAGATTAAAAGCCGCGAGGTCAGGAGGGCTACACGGGCCACTGAAGCCCGAAAAAAAAAGAGCCCTAACTATTCATTTACCTAAAAGTCCCGTCTGTTTCCGAGGCAGACGTCTGAGTGTTTCCAAAGAAAAAAAATAGTGCAAAATGATTGCAATTCTGAATGTGACATGCTTCAAAATTATACATCAGCAATGCTGAACAATGTGGGCTGGGCTGGGGATTACAAATATAAACATGCGCATAGCTGCTTGTTAAAATTAGGCTCATGTTGAGTCCAGTTTTGTGCGTGTGTGTGTGTGTGTGTGTGTGTGTGTTTCAGTGTGAGGAGCGATCCAGATTTACCACACCAGATAAACTTTAACTACAAGACGTGGAAAAATATAACAGGGTTTCATTTTCAACACCGTTCATGATACTTGGAATTGCTGCTGCGACCCTGTATTTATCCCTCTGCTGCTATTATCGGACAGCAAAGATACTCCGCCATTGGCTCAGTGCTGAAGACTGTTGCCTGTAAACAGCAGTTTTGTTAACCTACCATAAAGTAGTCCGCCCACATCTCGCGAGCCGACTCCAGGGCCACTTGCCGGAGCTTCATGACATGCTCGTAACGGGTGTCCGTCCAGTGCTTGGGACCGTCCTCATCCTCGTAGCGTCTGCGAGAGACATTCGGGGGCCTGCTTATTTGGCTGTGTGAGGGCAGGGTTTCAGCAGCATGACGTCTCACCAGAAACACTGGAAACCGACCTGGGCTCCTCTTTGGGCCTCCACTCGACATAGTGGTAAAGATTCTGCACCTTGGTGAGCCAGTCGCGCAGAACGGCCGTGGTGTTGTCCTCGTTGTGATCGGTCGCCACCCTGTCAAAGCACAACGGTGAGCGGGAGCTCTTTATTCGGTTAAGGCGGGTACGGGCAGACCAGCGGCCGGCGCGAATCAAAACCTGGGCATTAACAGCGGCCGATCGGCCAAACCGGATTGGAGCGGCGAGAGGGGAAAGACGACACCGCCGCCCAAGTGGTGGCAGCACAATGCTCGCTTGTTGTAGGTTCGTTTGTCCGCAGCTGTGGGAGAGGAGGCGGCTGTCAATGATACGGCGGAACTGAAACATGAACCATCCGGTTATCCGAGGTTAGGCAACACAAAGAATAAGAAAGTAAACGTTTTCTCTGCTGTGGCCTAGAACCAGACAAACTCATCTGAACCGTAGTGACATTTGCGACAAATTGACAGAGAATATCTTGAATTTTTAGAGTTTTCAATCTATGTGAAACTCTATTAAGGAAGAGAGGTTAAGAGAGGCCAACTGATGACATGGTTTATTTCGCTTTGCAGTTTTTCATTTTTCTTTCAGAAGACTCAAGAAGCTGCAATCTGCTTACTTAGCGCTCCAAAAATGATTTTTCATCAATTTGCATTCTTTTTAGCCATTTTTTTGATCACCCGCCATCATTTATTTGCACCACAGGAAAAGCTCATGCGAGCTGATAACGGCGGATAATAATGCGATAATCAATTAATATTCGTTCAAGTCCGGTCAATTTTGTGTCTCACATGTTATAATTATCAAATCGCATTCTATCAGATACAAACAACCAGAACACGACATGAGTATGATACCGTACGTGTGCCTCTCTCTCCAAATATCTAACTCAGCCGATGAAAATGTCGGCTGTATATCGGCTGGCAGCTGAAAGAGAACATTTGCTGCCTTGGTTTCTTTAGTCATGTTGCATTGCAGAAGGCCGGAGGGCCGCCTGCTCTTAAATAAGCTGAGCTTGTGCTTTGCTCGGGTGGGAAAACAGCCAAACTGGAATCTTTCGAGTGATTTCACATGGATCCGTCAGATCGGCAGCCTCTTGCCAAACACTTCCTTCCCTCAAGTCTGACTGTCCAACTTTCCAAATCCTCAAACACTGGGCTGCTCCGACACATCCACCTCACATTCGGCTCAAATAAATATTTGTCACACGCAAACAAGCTTAGCGGCACCCGGTGCCAAAGGAATAACTCAATGTGCTGGAGATTTCTTGAAACGAAATGCACTTTTTCCTTGCGAATCGCTGAAATGTTACTGGTTAAACGGCTGCGTCTCACTGAAGCGCTTTCCACAAGATATTAAACAAACGTTCTTAGTCAGATTTGGATTTTTTTTTTTTTTTTTTTTTTTTTGTAGTGCAGTTTCCAACCATGTACTTCTGGTGTTATTTCACGTTCGGTTTGCAGGAATAACAGCAGACGGGGCAAAGACTGAAATGACACTCGAGCTGATTCTGAATCTGGGGTCTGGCGAGCTTCCGAGCAGCTGCAAGCAAAAAAGAAAAAAGAAAAAAGAAAAAAGGTGTACAGCATGTGATGTTTACAGCAGCACACATCTGTTTGCATTTTCTCATATACTGTACGATGTGGCTGTTTAAACTAACCTATCCTTACCCCGAACATGGTTTACAGTGTTTTAACAGAACCACTTAAAAAAAAAAAAGAAAAAGAAAAAAGGCGCAAATGCAGAGGTTAAAGCTGCAAATTAAAATGAATCTAGCCAGTGAGTGGAGGGCTCGGAGCCCTGCAGCCAGTCACACACGCCTCCCGAGCTCGGGTGGACTTGTTGAAGAAATGCCGCTGAGCCGCCAGCTCAAGGCGCTTTCCTCCCACCTCCCCGTGGCTTTTGCCTGGACATGGCCGACAGATGCTGAACACGGCCCGTAGCAGCTTTTTCCCACGTCCCGCCAGCTCAGCGCCTCGGAACGTTAAATGTGGCGCGGGCGACAGATGCGGTGCGACCGCGGCAGGTTTGGAACGCGGCCCCGCGGACACATGTCACTGCACCGCGACACAACGTCACTGAGGCTGGAGTGCGCATGATCAGCACAGGGTGGCCCAGTCCTGAGGCCGTCTAAGGGCCTAAAGTCATGTTTTCCTCTGTTATGAAAGAATATTTGTGAATTAGACATAACTTGTTTTGTTTTTTTTAACGGAAAAAAATTCCTTGCCCGTATTAATTTGACAGTTTTGACAATCGTCTGATGGAATGAGATGGGTCTGCATTGTGTCTCATTGTTCCCAGGGACCACAGATGGAGGCGAGCTCGCAGCTGAATGTGTCATGTAAATGTAAAATTAAATTTAAAAAAAAAGAAGAAAAAATAAGCCAACTCATGTTTTGAGAGGTGTTTCCCTGGGATCGAGGCATCAGACTCTCAGGAGCTGTTGCAGGCTGGAGCCAACGATGACTGTTGAGTGTGTAACACACACACACACACACACACACACACACACACACACACACACGCTGGTATCGGACGTGGAGCCATGCAGCTCCCCTCGCGGCCAAAGCAGAACCGTGCCGTTTCCTCCACGTATACAGATCGATGCGCCCTCCGCCTGCTGCTGCGCCTGTGCAGATGTGCTGACCTCTGACCCCCCCGGCCCCCGACCGCTCTCGTCCACCATTGACGGGCTCACGACCGCGCTCACTTCGGAATGCCCCAAACTTGGCCCCGTTTTGTTCCGTTGAGATGAATTTTAGTATTTGTCGCGGCCAGAACGCGCCACACCGCGGCCGCCCCTCCGCCCCCCTTTTCTTTTTCTTCCTAAACTCACGTCTCAGCAACGGAGATTCACGCAAGGTTTTGGGGAGGAAACATGGGAGACCGCACGTACGCCGCGAGGCTCCGTAGCGATCTCCAGGCTCGCGGGAAGGACTCCTCCTGGTAGCGGGTTCACTTACCAGAGTGCCATGCGGTCTTTGGGATACTTGAGGCGCTCGATGGTGCCCAGAGAATAGGGCAGCGAGTGCCCGGAGTTCCTGCAGATGAGGGCGAGGAGGACGCGGGGAGCGAGCAGCGGGGACTCGGGGCTCCAGCGCTCCTCCGCGAAATATCCCCGGGCAGGTCTGCAGCAGGACAGCAGCAGCAGCAGCAGCAGGCAGGCGAGCCCCTCCATGCCGACTGTAACTTAGCAAATATAGAGATTTCTAGATACAGGAAAAGGCCAAAGGGGGGTGGGTTGCGGCTCACTGCTGTAAACTTGTCTCCTCGCAAGGCGCCTTCATGTTAGAGAAGCAGAAGTCGGCACCAGCAGAGCTCCTGATGTGACAACGGAGCAAAGTTAGGATTTAAAGGGGCGGGGTGCGATGTTAAAGGGGATGGACCAAGTGTGGCTGCACGGCAATCAGGCACCGACACAAATATATTGTGAACAGTCTTTTTATTATTTGTTTTTTTTTTGTTGTTGTTGTGGCTGGTTGACTTACCGGAAAAAAAAACGTTTATATTCAGGGTGGGATGTAGAGTGACTTTAGTATTTTACAACAGAAGTGAGGGCAACTCTAAAAGACCTCAGAGCTGCTATGTTACTTTTGTGGTTTTCTCTTCTTTATTCTCAGCCATTAGTCAGACCTCTAGCTCTCTCACACACACAAACACACACACACACACACGCACAATGAGTGCAGCATCGAGCACTGAAGCATGATGTCTCATAAAAACTAACCCTTTCGAGTGAAAGTAGGAATGCGTGTTTTCCGCTCTCTCCCTTCACCAGCGATTTCCTCCAGTAGGTGAGGGGGCCCTACAGTTTGGCCCCAGCACCCGGCCTCTCCACCTGGATGGTTAAGGAGGCAGCTGCGGGGTCATCGATAAGCCAGAGCAGCTCGCCACTGGTTGGGACAACGCGGGCTGCTGGGAACGCCGGACCGTCCCGACCCTCCAGCACTTCCTGCGTGGGCAGGGGTCACGGTGTTAAAAATCAACAGTAGCGTCACAAACCCATTGATGTAAACCTTATCTCTGCCGGGCTGGTGGGTCATGGAAACGTTTATTTCCTGATGGTGAAAGCCTGTGTTCCGTGTTCATTACACTTCAGCTTTTAACACATTGTGATTTTCACGCCATTGAAGCAGAAGAGTGTTAGGGAATTTGGAAGTAGAATTTTCAAAAAGTCTGACTGTGTTACCTTCAGAACGGGCGCTTTGCTCCCTCCGGTTGACACAAAAGCGACACAGCGCGCGGCGTTCACCACTGGGAAGGTCAGAGTTACACGCTGTGGCGGTGGTTTGGGGGAGTCGCTGATGGGGGCCACAATCTTCTTGGTTTCCTGAATGTGAGGCGCAACCAAGCCCAATCATCTATGAGGCGTTTACAATGTAAACAGTCGCAGGAAGTGTCAATGTGAGAACCACAAACCCGGGCCTGTCGAATATAACCATTTAACGAGAGGGGGCGGGGGGCAGTGGGGGGGTTTAAGACCATGGGGTGCAAACCGTGAGCGTAAATCAAAACCGGTCACCACATATAGTCGAGGAACGCCGTGAAAAAGTACAGGCAAGAACACGCGGTCTTCTCTCAAGACTGGCAAACCGCATCAAAGTGCAAACCCTGACCAATTCCAGAGCTTTAATTTATGGGCCTGCAAGAATTAAACAAAAAAAAAAAAAAAGGTTGCATAGACTGTAAATGCTGCAAAAATAGTCAAGAAATGTGCAAATTGCATAGAGCCCCACAATTTAACGACTGGTAGCAGATTTAAAGGCTTACCTGAAAATTTTTTTTAAATTGTATGACATCCTTCAAAATTCAGGTGCGATTCGTAATGAGATCACAACTTTAATATTTCGGTGACGGTATGACAGCTTAATCACCTAAATCCTATCGGTGGGACGCCTTTCTGCGGGCATCCTTTGCTGTTGACTATACAGGAAGTCATGTGCTGCAGGAGAGGCACTCCAGGAGGACGCTCACCTCTAGGAGAGGGTGGTCTGGGAAGAGGGAACAGGTGTGTCCATCAGGACCCATGCCCAGCAGCAGCATGTCAAACACGGGGATGTCGTCCTCCGGGAAGGCCTGCGTGTTTGAAAGTGACGAAACAGTTAATCAATCCATCACTCAACTTGATCTGTCCTCTTATGTATCATCCTGGTCTATCAGTAATTCTCTCGTTGTCATCTGTTAATTCTTTGATTTTTGATGTCTGGGGCAGGGGTCCCTTCTCTCTGGCTCTTCCTAAAGTTTCTTCCTATTTTTTTTTGTCTCTTTTGGCTGAATTTTTCTACACTCAAATCAAGGATCCAAGCACAGAGGGAGTCGCTCGCTGTGCTGACTGTGCAGCCCACTGAGGCGATGCGATTTCTGTATCTGATTTTATGCAAATCAAACTGAACTGAAATGTGAGTTGGCAACCGCAAAGAGACGCTGCACCTTCTTCAGTTTGCAGGTATAATCCTCGGCGCACTCGTCCACCGGCAGTGAAGGGTCAATGGCTAAGATCCCGCTGTCGGGGACGTTGACCTTCGAAAACAAATGGCTCTGAAACAGAAAGGACAAATCGCTGCTTAATCGAAGAGAGAGAAAAAAACTGTGACCGCAATCAATGCCAGACAGCAGAGGGTACCTTATAGAGCCCATAGGTGCTCTCGGAGTCATCGAAGGGAACCACTCGCTCGTCGCAGAAGCCAAAAATCCACTTGCTGCAGTCCAGCTCGGGCAGTGCGAGCAGTTCTTTGCCCAGCAGGGTCACAAGGCTTCCTCCAGAGAGGCCCAGGGTGAACCTGCCGCGAGAGGCGATGGCCTTCTCGGCCCGAGACGTCACCAGGTGGGCCAGAACAGGGCCGAGCTCCACGGAGGAGGGGAACGCCACAACTCTTCTGCCAGCCATGCTGTCTGAGAGAGAAGGGAGGGAGGGAGAGCGTGACTGGAGGAAGAAAACAGATTTTGAGCAACACACAAGGAAGTTGACACACAGTTCTGCACAAGTCATCATGAGATCTGCCACTGGATCCTCTAGTGAACTAGTGGATGTGTTAGAGTGCGTACTGCTACTGTAAACCTACTAAGACCGGTGGTATTGCTGAACTGTGACAGGGCTGCTGATGTGCAAATAGAGATTAAAGGCGCAAAACCCAGCTGATTGAACGCGGTTTACAATCATCAACTAAACGTAAAGAGGAAGCGATTCTCCTTTCATTTGCATCTTCAACAAACCTTAAATCTGATCTCCAGCACTGTAGTTTTTGGAATTTAATCAGTATCTTCAGTCACTGGAGGTCTGGACAGTCATGAGGAGTATTTTCAGTCGGCAAATGTAATTCAACGCGACACTTCCTGGAACGACTTTTCACTAGCCAATCACGTTCTGTGTTTAGACCGCGCTGCATTCTGGTTAATCGAGTATCCGACTAAGTGACTCAACGAAAATGTAGCTTGTCAGAGACCTAAAAGACGATTAATGGAATGATAATGTGACGATTTTGTGGACTTTAACAAAACACTGGTTGTCGGTGAAGTTATAGAAGAAGCTCAGTCAATATTAACACAAGTTAGTTGTCAGTGTGACTACAACGTTTCCTCCCACCCAGCGGAGGGAAAACAAGTGTTTTTCGCGCGTGCGCACACGGCTCCCTCTCGTGTCTCAACACGATTCCTACATGCACACCGAACATCACGCCAACTCGTCCCGTGTGCTGCTGCAGTGAGGCCGAACACCATGGCGACGGTCTTCTCCTTCCACGCGCAGCTGGTGTCCATCATGGACGCGCTGTCCAAAACGGCCGTGGTGGAGATCGGCAAACTGGTGGAGATCGAGTCCAAGATGCTGAAAATCGAGATCACCCGCGGGCGGAACGAGATCGCGTCCCTCACCGAGAAGCTGCAGCTGATGGAGAAGCTGCTGTACATGGCTCAGGGGGGCAGGCGGGACCAGGCGGCGGCGGCGGCGGCAGCGGCGTGCTCGGGGCCGCGGGACGGTCCGGAGACCGCGGTGCTGGAGCCCGACAGGACGAGGCCCGTCATCAAGAGGTAGGCGTGTTGTTGTCGTGTGCAACCTGCGGGCAGTGTGTGTCTGTGTGTGTGTGTGTGTGTGTGTGTGTGTGTCGGCATCATATCTGCACCATGACATCTGTTGCCGGCTGCGCCCTGATCCAGTTATTCCACCGTGTCCTAGCGAGAGTCCATGGAGGAGCATCAGTTCCTCCACCGAGACCGGCGGCTCGCGTCAAGGTGAAGAGCGTTCGGCACCGGAAGTAAGTTCCGCCAGAGTCGAGACACCCCACCCGGGCCGGATTGATGGGGCTCTTATGGAGTTGTGTCAATGTTTGCCCGTCAGGTCTCGCAACCAACGAGAGACCAGCCCGAGCTGATGGTGGTGAAGTCAGAGCCACCAGAGGCGGACGACGGACGCGCAGAGCCGGACAGTGAAGACAGTGAGTTTTAATAACGGTTTGATTGTGCGTGTGTGTGTGTGTGTGTGTGTGTGCACTCAGAGTGGGCGAATGTGTCCCGGCTGTGTTTAGCGCCCTGAAATGGACCAAAGGTTGAGATTATTGCTTCAAACCACCGTCCCTTGACCAAGAACGACCCGCCATACTCGTCCTAAAAATACTGTATGTTTTAAGAAATATTGCTCTTTGAGGTAACCACGTGTACAGTGGGGCAAAAAAAAAAAGTATTTAGTCAGCCACCAATTGCGCAGGTTCTCCGGCTTACAAAGATGACAGAGGCCTGCAATTTTCATCATGGGTACACTTCAACTACGAGAGACAGAATCGGGGGGAAAGAATCCAGGAAATCACACTGTAGGTTTTTTAATGGATTAATTAGTGAATCACCTACAAACAAGCAAGATTTCTGGCTCTCACAGACCTGTAACTTCTTCTTTAAGAGGCTCCTCTGTCCTCCTATCGTTACCTGTATTAACGGCACCCGTTTGAACTCGTTATCAGTCACAAAACTCCACCAAGACCAAAGAGCTGTCAAAGGACACCAGAAACAAAATTATACACCTGCACCAGGCTGGGAAGACTGAATCTGCAGTATGTAAGCAGCCTGGTGTGAAGAAATCAACCGTGGGAGCAATTATTTGAAAGTGGAAGACACACAAGACGGCTGATAAGCTCCCTCGATCTGGGGCTCCACGCAAGATCTCACCCCGTGGGGTCAAAATGATCGCTAGAACGGTGAGCAAAAAAAATCCCAGAGCCACATGGGAGCGGGGGGACCTAGTGAAGGACCTGCAGAGAGCTGGGACCAAAGTAACAAAGGCTACCATCAGTAACACACTGCGCCGCCAGGGACTCAAATCCTGCGGTGCCAGACGTGTCCAGGCCCGTCTGAAGTTTTGCTGGAGAGCATTTGGATGACCCAGAAGAGGACTGGGAGAATGTCATATGGTCAGAAGAAACCAACATAGAAGTTTTTGGTAAAAAACTCAACTTGTCGTGTTTTGGAGGAGAAGGAATGCTGAGTTGCATCCAAAGAACACCATTCCTACTGCGATGCTTCGGGGCTGTTTTTCTGCAAAGGGACCAGGACGACTGGTCCGTGTAAAGGAAAGAATGAATGGGGCCCTGCATCGTGGGATTTTGAGTCAAAACCACCTTCCATCAGCAAGGGCATTGAAGATGAGATGTGACTGGGTCTTTCAGCATGACAATGATCCCAAACACACCGCCCGGGCAACGAAGGAGTGGCTTTGTAAGGGGCATTTTCAAGGTCCTGGAGTGGCCTAGCCAGTCTCCAGATCTCAACTCCATAGAAAATCTTTGGAGGGAGTTGAAGTTGTTGCCCAGCGACGAACCCCAAAACATCAATGCTCTAGAGGAGAGCTGCATGGAGGAATGGGCCAAAATACCAGCAACAGTGTGTGAAAACCTCGTGAAGACTTACAGAAAATGTTTGACCTGTCATTGCCAACAAAGGGTAACAAAGTATTGAGATGAACTTTTTGTTCACTTACTTACTTACTACATACTTATTTTCCACCATAATTTGCAAATAAATTCTTTAAAAATCAGAAAATCAGATTTTCTGGATTTTTTTTTCTTCTCATTTTGTCTCTCATAGTTGAGGTATACCTATGATAAAAATTACAGGCCTCATCTTTTAACCTGCACAATCTAAATACTTTTTTTTGCCCCACTGTATGTTTTTAAGAAATATTGTTCTTGAGGTAACCACGTGTAGCAACATTATGCCGGTTCCTGTGCATCATGCAACAGCTGACTAGTTTCCAGTCAAGCTGAAAATTCTTTCAATGACTCGGATTTCCCAAAGCTGGAAAGGACCTATGAGGTCAGGGGTTTCAAAGTGGGGACTCGGGGACCCCCAGAGGTCCTTGACAATCTTACAAGGGTCTCCTCAGCAAATTGAGGAAGTTCAATTTCACTTTTATTTAATGTGGTTTGGTAGGATTGAGAAGCCTTTAACAGGCATTTAAACGGAAAATCTGACACAGCATCACTGGGCCGTCCCTGAAATATAAAACTTTAATAATTAGAAATGTAATTTTATTGCCACTTTAAAATTTCCCAGTCCCAATTTCCCAGTATTTATTGCCAAATTTCTGAGCATTTTTTTTCTACCAATCTCCTGATAGTTTGAAGTAATTTCCAGGTAATTTAAGTTGACAGAAATGTGAGTGTAAATAAACACACATTATTCTTAGAAAATGATCTCTAATATTGAGAAAATTCTGGGGAGCCCGGCTTCTGTTGTAAATAAAGTTGTTGTGGCGCCCGTGGTCTTTGAAAATAGGACTCCAGGTTTTAACATGCTCTCTGTCAGCAGACACCCGGAAGAGTCCAGATGCAATCCAGCGACTCACACCTGCCTCAGAGCATCAGCAGCCCCTGCTTACTGACAGCTTTGTGACCCTGAGGGCCCAATCAGCTCTGGCTGGACCAGGGAGGAGGGACCCCCAGTGGAATCCGCAGCTCCCACCTGCACACATGAGCCCAGAGCCTTGGAAAAGCATGACTCAAAATGTCGCCTCCCAAAGCTTGAGCGTGCTCAGGAACATGAAGATTCACAACTTGAGGAGCGCGAGCGCAAAGCGGTTCGGCTGCCTGCAGTGCGGCAAGAGCTTCAGATGCTTCAGCCAACTCGAGATCCACCAGAGGAGCCACACCGGGGAGAAACCCTTCCGGTGCACGCTGTGCGGGAAGAGATACGCGCAAAAAGGGCACCTATACACACACCAGCGCACGCACACCGGGGAGAAGCCGTACCGCTGCCCTATTTGTGGGAAGGGCTTCATTCAGAAATGCACCCTCGACATGCACCAGCGCACACACACCGGAGAGAAACCTTATGTCTGTATCAAGTGTGGCAAAGGTTTCACAAAGAACTGCAATCTGAAAAAGCACCTCGCGATACATCTGGACCACGCGCTGCACGCGTACGGCAGTGAATCGGGCGCGTCGACCTTCAGCGGTCCGTTCATAAACGGGACCACTCGAAGCGCAGCTGTGTGAAATATTTATGCATAATAAAGCTATCTTTGCCCTTGGGTTCTACTGCCTAACTTGCGCCGCCTCGCTTTCTAACGTTGACCTCAAAACTGGCCCTGAAAACCTGTCCTGCTGACAGAGTGGTGGGCGGAGCAGCAACGATGCGGCCGGGCATGGCCGCCGTGAAAGCCACGTCCGATTGGCTGACTTTACAGAGAGCCAAAATTTCAGTCTCCCAAGTGACTTATTTCCTCTGAGCTCAGAGTGACTCCAGTCAGCTACAGAAGGGGAGGAGGGAAAGGGAGTGCCAGCCGCGTGACGCCATTGGCTGCTGGCGGTCAGCATGCTGTCCCATCTTTCACCGCCACTGAGCAGCTGTTCACCAAATTATAAATGTATTCATTTCAAATGTGCCACGTGTCCAAATCCCACCAAATCTGACACTGCACCCACTTGAGCCCCCCCAGTGACACACTCGCCAAATCTGGCGCACTGGGCCACCACACACACACACACACACACACAGACAGACAGATCTCATTCCATAGATTCCTCATCATTGATCTTCATGCTCCTTCGTCTAAGGCTGCACATTTCTCTTCAAGTGTGTCCCTCTGAGCCGGGCAAAATCGAATCTTTTACCTTTGTCCACCTTTTCTGCCAACAGGGACCTTCCAAAAACATTCAAGATGAGGAAAAAGTCGCTACAGCTGGGACTGGATCTCAAAACATTCCATGTCCCAACTCAGAGCAGTTGACGCTGCTGTTTAATGCGGGGCAATTTTGTTCCCTAATATATCCCATGTAACAATCATACAGTCTGTGAGCGCATGGTTGCCATAGCGAGGGATGATTCCGTTTGTACATTTCAGAGGTCAAAGTTAATTCTGCGTTTATTCACATCAAATGCGTCACGTATCTTAAATTGCACCAAATTCGACACGGCGCAACGTCCCCAGGGACACACTCCAAGTTTGACTTAGGTCAGATGAGCGGTTCTCAAGATATACGCCAGACAGACAGACAGACAGACGTTCCCTGATTTCATGATTACTGTTAGTTTGTGTCTCACGTGCTCCGTCAGTTGCTATCCTGTCTGCCTTGGCACCGTTGTGAGGATCTGGAGTGCACGGCTCCATTAAACTTGCACTGCTAAACGCCATCAGTAATGCAATTATTACAGCCATTACTGCTGCTGCTCAGTAAAATTCACACAATGACAAACACATTCTGTATCTGTATGCCGGGAATGTAAAAAGGTTGCAGTTTTTGAATGTGACCACTGGATGGCAGTCACATTACAAATGACCTCAAGCAGCTACACTTGTCCCCACATATTTGCAGTACTTGATCTGCTACTATGTACAACATTGTTCATACACAGATACACTAGCAATTGATACGAGCACAAACATAATTCAATGTGCGGTTTTAAACTGAGTCCACTGGAAGTCACATGAACACCCCCACATCACCATTTCCAGTGAAACCTTGCAAAATAAAGCATTTGCTCAAACTGTCCAAATTGTCAAAAGTAGTTTTTGTTATGTTGCAGGCTTCTGTACTGCAGTGTAGTATTACATCATGCCACTGCACAAAATATTTGATGACAAAATGCTTAATGTTACTTGAGATTACACGACGATATAAATAAGACACAACCATGATACACACACAAAGCGCAAGTGTCTGTCAGTGTTTATAAAGAAACTACTAAAACTTGTGTCGACAGAGCTATGTCAGGATGATCCATTCTGATTGCGACTGTGTCCTTTTGTTTCTACGGAATGTGATATTTGTTTCAAGCAAGTAAAGAGACCTGGGAGTCCACAATGATGTTCATGATCATAGCCGGCAGAAAACTGCCCATATGCGTCTCAGTGATTAGACTTATGGTGCCTTAACATTGTCTTCGCCAGCTTCAAACACCACCGCAGTTGTGGTGTGGTGTTTATAATCAGAAACACTAAACACCACCTCACAATATTAATAACTGAATCCATGAATATTCTTGCTATTTGCGCTTTAAAAAAAAACTTTACCCTGTTCTAATGATTAAAAAGTATCGATATAAGCAATATCGGCCCATGTGGTGGATGGCAAATTGATGCCATCAACTGATGTTTGAATAATTAGTACAAAAAAAACAAACAAAAAAAACAAACGCCGTTGATCTCTCATTGGATGGAAAAAAGACTGTTTTCATCGTGTGCTGCCTTCATGTGCGCCTCGTAAATGTTGGTTTCCATATTTCCCACAATACCTTGCGGCACCGTCAAACCATATACAGTCGGGGTCCTCTTTTGTGTCGTTCAGGAGCTGAGCGTTCTGCGGGGATTCTCGTCGAAATCTGGAAATATTCAGCTCCCCTGTCGAGATGATGTGCGACACCACCAACCGAAGTTTCCGCTCGCAGCTCGCCGCCATACTGGACAAGCTAACGAAGGCAGCTCTGGTTGAAATCGGAAACCTGGCTGACGAGTGCTCCTCCGTCCTTCACACCGAGATATCCCTGCACAAGACGGAGAACGAGGCCCTGAAGAAGCGCTGCTACTCGCTGGAGGTGCAGCTGAGAGCCGCCAGGGAGGCGCAGACCTTCCCGCCGCATGTCAACAGCGTCAGCCGCCGGAACCCCGCCGGGCACGACGAGCAGAAATCAGGTCAGCCTCCGTAGCATCACCGCACCTAGCATCACTGACGACTCTCTCGCTGCTTTGCATCTGGATGATGAGCCACCATACCCGGAAGTGCTTGGTGCGCAATAACAGTGGCTGTTCGCCCTCATGTCGAAGGAGGCTTCTTCTATATATTCAGCTATGACCGGAGGGTCAGCGTTTTATGTGCTTCTCCCTCCAGAGCAGCAGCTCCAGCAGCAGCAGCAGCAGCAGCAACCTGCTCCAGCCATTGAGGGGGTGTTTGGGAAGGACTGGTGCATGGACCTGTGGAGGGAGGAGAGGAGGGTCCCGCCTCACAGGAAAGACGCGATTATGGAGCCCGCTGCCATGTCAAGCCTGGGAACTCAGGTCTGTGCAGGAGTCGCCCACAACAGTAACACCGGCAAGGACACACGCACTTGTTGGCAATAAAACAATCATTAGACACCTTATCTCGAAGATCTCGTAATTACGGGATCGGGATCTCTTGTGAGAAAAAAAAAGATCTCGGTAGTTATGAGATCAGGAAAGGTGCCACACTTGCCGCTGCTTCACTGGGAACCACACACGCTGCACATCCACCAGGAGGTAAAATTCATACGCAGGCGGATGATTGGTGGACAGATTTGCAGCCTTTCAAATGCAGGAGTTTAAATCCATGAGGCATCCCGTGTTGGTCCAAGTGCTCCTGTAGAAAGGGAGCCGCAGCCAGCAGGTCAGGCTGGACTTTTCCGCCTGCGAAGTGTTGCCATACGAATATTAATACTATCCTTATTTTTAACAAATATTAGTATTTCCTAGTGTCTCAAACCGAGAAGGTAGTAGTAGCAGATTAACAGTGATAGCGCCATTGTTGCCCACTGATAAGAGAGGATTTACAGTTGTTTCCTTTGCCCTTATATTATCTTTTCTCATAATTACGAGAATTCCTGATCTCATAATTACAAGATTTTTCTCATAATATTTTCTCGTAATTATACGATTAGGTGTCTCATTTTTTTATCCTAGTGAATGCAATGTGCTTCTGTAAAAAAAGCAGACCAGTAAATCTTTAATTTATGTCTTGAGCACAATTGCAAACTGTTTATTTATTTATTTTTTTTGTAAATATCAGGAGCAGTGATTGCATTACATTCCTCAAGTGTGTTAATTAACCTGCAAGGCTTATACATGCATTGCATGCATCATAATAATCTGCTCTGTTAGTGAGACGATTGAATAAATGTTTATTTATTTCGTTTATTAAGGATCCCCATTAGTTGTCGCCTCAGCAACAGCCATTCTTCCAGGAGTCCACATATAAAAAAACAAACAAAACTAAAATGCTCAAACGTAACGAATGTCATCTACAATAAAACATGATGGCGACAAAATAGTCTCTCAAAAATCTCTTTTCAAAAAAATACAAGCTAAACAAACATCAAATTTGTCATGTTTATTGTGTAATCAGCAATGACCAACATTGGCACAAATAATTACCCCAGAGAGTCCTCATGCAGCAAATGCACGTCAAACTAATGCACAATTAGTAGCATTGTCCTTTAGAAACTGACCATCAGAGAAGTGTAAGTTCTTTCTCAATAATTGCTGTTTTTTTAAATTCATTTTAAAGCTGGTTTTAGTGGTAATCTGGGTTGCTCCCGTGTGACATAGCTCTGCAGATTACAGTTCTCTTTCACGCCTTTGTCTCAGGCAGAGGTAGACGTGAAGCGCCTCGCGGAGACGTGCCTAGCACCGTAATCACGTCTATCCTCAGCACGAGCAAGTTGCGAGTATAAATATGCAGGCCTTCTCGTCGCGTTCAGTGCAGTTTGTCATGTTTTGTCCGGCAGGTGTTGGATCTGATGGAGAGAGAGGAGCCCGATCTCATCTTTGTCAAGGAGGAAGCGTACGACGATCATCCCATCGGGCAGCACATGAGGCTCGTGGACAACAGGAAGAGTAAGAGGGGATTCAAAACTCGAGTAAAGCAAAAACCATCCCGGCAGCCCCCGTTCAATCAGCTGCTTGTGCTCTCGTTTGACAGGCGTTGGGATTTTCGAGGTGGAGAACATGCTCCATAGACCCGTGAGCGAGCTGCCGCTGCACCCGGAGGACCTCAACAACTTCCCCATGATGGTGGACGCTCAGACGCACCACCGCGCGCAGCCGTCCATCATGGACAAGCTGATCGAGGACGCCGCGATGAGCCACATGGTGGACAACACGAACCCTCCCGCGCCCGCCGGCGAGTACCTGGACTACCCGAACAACATGCACATGGACGCCGCCAAGGAGGCCGCCGCCCAGCCCAAACCCGCCAAGCCCAGAAAACAGTTTGCCTGCTTGTTCTGCGGGAAGGTTTTTAACTACCTGAGCAGCCTGAAGGTCCACATCAGGCGCCACTCAGGTGAGAAGCCTTTCAGTTGCACGGTTTGCGGGAAGCGGTTTGCGCAGAAAACCTACCTGAAGCTGCACCAGCGCGTGCACTCGGGCGAGAAGCCGTACAGCTGCCCGGACTGCGGCAAGAGCTTTTCCCAGAAAAGCTCTCTTAACATCCATCTTCGGACACACACCGGGGAAAAGCCTTACAGCTGTGTGGACTGTGGGAAATGCTACGCCTACAAGTACGGTTTGAATCACCACCAGTGTTGCAACTGACCGGAGAAGCCGCATGAAAGCGTGGTTGTTTTTTTTTGTTTTTTTTAACCCTCATCTAACCAGAAAAAAAACTATAAAAAGCTAATTTTACAGATCATGTAGTTAACAGTGCTGCTGTAAAAGCTTAGTTGAATTGTATTTTTTTTTTTTTTTTTAGCTGCGGCCAAAAAAAAAGAAAAGGAAAAACCACAGCAGCAAACCAAGGGTGTAGAGCGTTTCTGTCTGCTTTATTTGACTGGTTTGTCGGCCTCCGCCATATTTGACAGCTCTTCTTTGCAAGCCTTTAAAGTCAGTTTCACACGAACGAGTGCAAACGCTCGCTCGCGTGAATCCCGGGGGGACGACAAGCGGTTCACTCCTCCTCAATCCAGATTGCATGACGTCATATACACTCACTGGCCAGTTTTGCTGTGTTTTGTCAACCCTTGATTCAGCTTAATGGGATGGACAAAAAAAAAAAAAAAAAAAAAAAATTAGAAACACCTTTTTTTAGCACAACCTTGTTCATTTCAAGAGCAGATTATTAGCCTCCACCTTGAAAACATATCAACACCTCTCTGAACGGATTCTGTAAAACGAATTGAAAATCATACTTCTCGCGGGGGACGATTTGTCGCATGGCTGTTGTATTATACTGCTTTAGTTCTTTTTTATTTTATTTAATCTTCTGGTGTCCCTAATAAATTGGCAGGTGAGTGCGTGTGTGTGTCTGGTGTAAAAAAAAAAAAAAAAAAAAAAAAAAAAAAAAAAAAAAAAAACAAGAACAAAAAAAACCGTTATACATACCTCAGTCATTATGTTAGGCTCCGAGGGGTCTGTGTCAAATGATGCCAAAATATTTACTGTGGACGGCTGTGCCATTCTTTGCACACACGTAGCACAAATCTCCATAGCTACCTCTTCACAGGAAAGTTGGAAGTCTAACTGTTCGCTTCATGTCCCTCCTCTCGACACCTCTTTTATATTGCCGATTTGCCTCATTTGTTGGCGTTAAAGTGAGTAGAGAGAGGACGGGTCTCTTGTTTAAAAAAAAACAAACAAAAAACTAAAACATCGATGTGAACCGGTTGTGTATTAACGAGTTCGGGAGAACATTCTGGCTTTTGTGGTGTTATTTAAATGTGTTATGTATTTGCTGCTTCAATTCTTGTTTGGTTTTTTTTTTTTTTCTCCTCTTAAGATTTACCATTTATGCCCAAGAAACCCAGAATATTTTTTACTCTGTATTTTTCTCGAAGTAACACAGATTTGTACTAAAACAAATCGATTATATTATCTAGGTTCCTGGTTTTTTCCTGCGACGTTTCCTTGAACAGACCAAACTGACCCGCGTGAGTGAAGCCCATCCGAGAATTCCTCTTTTTTTTCCCCCCCTCGCATTTGCATGCACCAACAAAGCCCCCAGTAGATTTTATTGTTGAGATTGTTGAATATTAAATGACTACTGATGACTCAATTCCAAAGCAAGTTGAATTCTGAACAAAAAAAAAAAGACAATTTCTATTCAATAAAATTTTAATCTCCAAACGACCATTCATGGCTATTAATTATTGTAAAGCAACAAACGAACAAAAAATAAAAAATAAAAACCACAAGTATTAAAACATGAAAGCAAAAGAGCCACCTCACTCCTGGACTTTTTAGCACCATACTTAGGACTGCAATACATACTGTAACTAACATGACCTTAATTACACTGATGTTAAAAGTGGTACACAACGTATCTAATAAATACAACGAAAAACATTGACACTTTCCAAAACCGCTTCTCGCTGTGGGTTGCTGGGGTTTTGTTTTTTTGTTTTTTTTCTTCACCCACATAAGTTTTCACTTCTTATGCAACATTAAATGTTGGTTGAGGTTCACCTTTTGCGCAAAGGTCATTCCGCACTCGGCGCAGCTGAACGGTCTCTCGCCGGTATGGAGGCGTAGGTGACATTTCAAATTGCCTTTCTGGGAGAAGCCCTTCCCGCAAAAGTCGCATGTGTGGGGTTTCTCCCCCGTGTGGACGACAAAGTGGATCCTCAGAGCCGACGGGTTCGCAAAGGTCTTCCCGCATATGTGACACGACCTGCTGGCTTTATTTAGCGAGGGGACGGGCGGCACGCACGTGTGCGAGCTCAGCTTGCTCTTGTGGGGAAAGTGCTGCTTGCAAATGGAGCAGAAGTTGGACTTGTGCGACTTCATGTGGAGCGTCAGGGTGCCCTTGTGGAAGAACACCCTGCTGCATATCTGACACGTGAACTTCTCCTTGTCCGATTCGCCGCCCTCCGCGGTGAGCGCGTCGGGGTCGCCGGGGGCGTCTTTGTGCGGGGCGCCGCAGTTTTCCGAGTCCTCC
Organism: Dactylopterus volitans; assembly: GCA_901007715.1. Classification (NCBI taxonomy): domain Eukaryota; kingdom Metazoa; phylum Chordata; class Actinopteri; order Syngnathiformes; family Dactylopteridae; genus Dactylopterus; species Dactylopterus volitans. The sequence goes on along the minus strand of CAAKHG010031052.1, from coordinate 8,603 downwards.
GGCAACGTCCGCTGTTTGCCTTTGCCGGCCTCGCTGGCGGCGTCGGTTCCCGGCTCCAGCTGGCTCTCCTGGACAAACTGCACGTCCTCCTCCTCCTCTTCCTCCTCCTCGATCGGGATGATGTAAGTGCTGAAGGCCTCCTCCGTGTCGCTGATGGAGATCAGCTGCATGGACGGCTCCTCGGCGCCGCTTGCGGACGCGCTCTTCTCCTGGTCAAAAGCCAGGCTGCAAGTGCTGCCGTCGACGGAGTAACCAACTGGCAGCCGCACCGCTCCCCCGCCGATGCATTCTCCGTGTTCTGTACAAAGAAATACAACGCTTTAACACTCAGGCAGCGTCCAAAGCTGCTGCGTCTCCAGTTTGCCTTTCATTGACGTACCTTCTGTGCCGAGTGTTTCCTGCTGGCAGCTGCCGGCAGTATCTGCCGCACAGTCCTCCTTTTTGATCTCAGTCACGGTAATCTGATGAGATTCTGTCGCCACACACTGGGGGGGAGAAAAAAAAAACTGGTGTGAAAAATCTATTCTTACCGAATAAAGATTTACTCTCATGGCAATCATAAATGTGTTGTGATTACAGCTTAAATGCTAAGTTGATTAGCTGCTAAATCAACTGGCAGACAATTTCCAGCTCCTGGAACAAAAAAAAAATTGGTTTGGATGCTCTCACTGTTCCGTCTGTTAATACCACCATATCCAAAAAAAAAAAAAGCTTGCGCACTGCATAAAAAAAGTATATTCAAACAAAGGCTGATGCTTTGCACTGAACAATGAAACCCCATATGCAACTGAAAGTAAAAACACTGCGAATGTTTGAACCGAAAATGTAACCGATGTTCGAAAATGATGTGTCCATTTTAAAATCGATGCCAGCACTCCCTTTAAAAAACGGTCGGGACGGGGTCAAGCTTACTCAGACTTGGCATCAAGTTCTCTTTAACGGCACTGTTGGTGTTTGAGCACCACGGCGACCGGTTGCTGTAATTTTGAAAGTGGATCGTTTCCCTCCCCATTCTTGCTCAACATAGAATTCGAGCAGCTAGGCAGTTTTGGGGTGGGGGGGGTGAGGGGGGCTCGACTGTCATGTTTTATGTTTCATAATGCGCAAAAACATTTTCAATGCGAGGCAAGTCAGGACTGCAGGCAGGCCAGTCCAGTACCCGTCTTGTGCTCTGGGGCCATGTTGTTGCAATACATGCAGAATGTGGTTTGGCGCTGCTGAAACATTTCCCTCTAAAGTCATTGCTCAAAAACCTGTAAACCCTACTGGGCGTTCCACGCCTTCTCATATGTGCGCGTTAACCCCGTCGCCGTTGCATTAATGCATCAGCAGATGCAAGCTTTCATGCAAGCAGATGCAAGCCGGATGGCCCCTCTTCCCTCGGGAGTTTCAAGTTTTGACTCTGCTGACCGCAGCACAGCTCCCCACTTTGCCTCGGTTCGTCTGAAATGAGCTCAGGCCCACAAGAGGCAGAAGCGGCTGAGGATCTGGCGGATCTGCCGTTTTTCTCTCTGCGTGGTGGGGTTTCAGCTTGCATTTGAACTGTGCTGACAGTGTTTTGTTTTTTTTTGTAAGTGTTCCTGAACCGGTGCAGTGATGTTCACGTCTAGTCTTTAGTGCAGTGCCGTCTGAGAGCCTGAAGATCATGACCATCCAGCGGTGGTTTTCAGCCTTGTCCCTTGTGTGCAGGGAGTTCTCTCGGTCCTCTGAATCTTTTATCGAAATGATGCACTTTGGAAAATGAAATCACAAGATTCTTTTGCCGATTGCAGTGTTTCCCAGCACAGTCTTTCATGGAGGGGTGAACCGGGGGCGAACCCCCCCCGCCCCCATTCTTACTACAGAAAGACTCTGCCTGCTCTATTCATACACGGTCATGTTACTAACTAACCTGTTACCAGTGAACCTAATAAATTGTAAGATGTTCCACCAAGTGTCATCTTTCAGTATTTCACTTTTCTTTTGTCGCATTTCTGGCATCAAATTCAAAACCGGTATGTAAGTCTCAAAAAACAAGGAAATATCACGGCCTCAACATTTTGTAGGTTGTCTGAATGCCATTTTTAATCACACGTGGGGTTTCAACGTTTTTGCAAATGTTTACATTCCGTTCCTGTTCAGACTTTACATGGCAACCCAACTTTTTCGGAAAAGGCGGAGCATGCTCGGACTTTAGATGAGAAGAAAACCCAACACAATTTATCATTAAAAAGGTAGGCGATGGAATGCTGCTGGCGTGTCAGTGGCATACGCAGGTCGCTGCGGTCATACACCTCTAGTCCTCTCCAAGCCATTTCCTAACGGCAGGTGCTGTTGTTCCAAAAGAATCGCATTTTTTTTTTTGTGTGTGTGGCCTGCACGAGCTCGATGGCATGTAAAAAACTCGGCCCACTCATCAATTGTGGTGAAAAAATTTGACGTTTCGGCGAAAAATTTCAACAAAAACAGTCCCGCCAATACATTTCAGCTACAAGGACAAAAATCCATTGACACATGTATCACGTCTCTTGAAGCCGTGCCGTAAACTCAACGGGAAGTTTAATTTTTTTGAATTCAAATGTGAGTTATTGCATCTCCAGGGCTCATATTTGAACAAACTCCTTGGCGGATTGTCCAGATCCACTTGAAATTTGCACAGCTTATACGACGGACTACGAATGGAGAGTTAACGAAAGCCCATGCACAAGTCGAACGGCGCGGCAGCGGCGAACCCCGGAAACGGCAAAAAACGCCACTTGAAGCTCAAAATGATGGGACTTCCTGCTCGGGGGAGGTAGAATCGCTCATCTGTATGGCATCAAATATGGCATATTTATGGCTCTTTTGAGGCAATTTCAGTTATTTGTCACATGCATTTTGCTGCAGGAAAAACACATTTTCTGGTCCGATATGGTGAAGCTTGAATTATTCTAGTCTTTCAGCGTGCATGGTCAGGCTTTCCATGCTGACGTCAGGGATCTGGCCACGTTGTATGCATTTTTTTGGCTTGCACACGCACACACACACACACACACACCATGATTCCGATTCTCAAAGCATCACAAACCGACTGCCTGCGCGAACCTTCCCCCTCACCTTTTCAGAAACCCGAGGTGAGCCCGAGTCTGTCTCCACACTATGTGGGTCTCTGTCTTTCCATAGATTCATGCACCAGTCCTTCCCAAAGATGCCATCGATGGTCGGAGCCCCAGACTCTGAGGAGAATCCGAACACAAAGTTTTGACTGGAGGGCACAAGAGCAGCAGACACACACAGCAAATGCCAATCAATCGAGTAATTCAAACGTGACACAAAGATATCGGTACCATGAGCGTCCCCGTCCACGGTTTGAACACCTACGGTGCGATAACCTTTATTAAACTTAGGCGCGTCGCTTCTCGCCGACGTCAGCTCGCTCTCCAGGCTGTTCACCTTCTCTGCCAGGGTGGAATTGACGACGAGGAGGCGAGACAACTCCAAGCGGAGCTCGGCGGAGTCCTCGTCCACCAATTTGCAGACCTGATCCAGAGCGGTCCGCGCCATTGTTTCCATGATGGACGAGAGCTGAGAGTGAAAAGAAAGGCGGCTCTCCATCGCTTTTAGCGGCTCCGAGAGCTTCCCCTCCGCCCGAAGAAAGTGCGGTAGGAAGCCAAAGAGGCTATATTTTTTTAGAAGGTTGCAATGGAAGAGGCGCTACCGCGTCGCGTAGCCAGCGGGGCTAATTCGGGCCAATAGTGATGGCAAAGCGGGACTCAAATAAATGTAGCAACCGTGACGTATTTCCGGCGGAAGTTACCGGTCAGCTGCATTGTATTACGAAAGTCTTCCTGGTTCGCACATGAAATCGATGTGCTCTTTCTTAATGAATTGTCGCAAATGCGGACGGGTTTCATGCACGTCGCCGTAGATATTTGCAGACTCGAAAAAACCACGGACAGAGTCGCGATAAGCGGAAACCGCCAGCATGAACACGGAGAAGGATTTTTCGCCCCTGACGCCGAACATCGTCCGGGCTCTGAATGATAAACTGTACGAGAAGAGGAAAGTCGCAGCCCTGGAAATTGAGAAGCTGGTGCGGGAGTTCGTGGCTCAGAACAACTCAACCCAAATCCGGCATGTTATCCAGATCCTGGCTGCGGAGTTCGCGCTCTCCCAGCACCCCCACAGCCGCAAAGGGGGTCTCATTGGACTGGCGGCTTGCTCCATCGCCCTCGGCAAAGACTCCGGTCTGTATCTGAAGGAGCTAATAGAGCCTGTGCTCACATGTTTTAATGACTCGGACAGCCGCTTGCGTTATTACGCATGCGAGGCCCTGTATAACATAGTCAAGGTGGCCAGAGGAGCCGTGCTGCCCCACTTCAACTTGCTTTTTGATGGTCTCAGCAAGCTCGCGGCAGATCCGGACCCCAATGTGAAAAGTGGATCTGAGCTTCTGGACAGGTTACTGAAAGACATTGTGACCGAGAGCAACAAGTTTGATCTCGTGGCGTTTGTCCCTCTGCTGAGGGAGCGGATCTACTCCAATAATCAGTATGCGCGACAGTTCATCATCTCCTGGATCCACGTTCTTGAGTCGGTGCCGGACATCAACCTGCTGGACTACCTCCCCGAGATCCTGGATGGTCTCTTCCAGATCTTGGGCGACAACAGCAAGGAGATCCGCCGGACATGCGAGGTGGTCCTGGGAGAGTTCCTGAAGGAGATCAAAAAGACGCCATCCAGCGTGAAATTCGCAGAGATGGCCAACATTCTCGTCATCCACTGCCAGGTGGCGGATGAGACCAAACTCACGAACGACCTGATCCAGCTGACGGCCATGACGTGGATGAGAGAGTTCATCCAGCTTGCAGGCAGAGTCATGCTCCCCTACTCCTCCGGCATCCTGACTGCAGTGCTGCCTTGCCTCTCCTACGACGACAGAAAGAAGAACACCAAAGAAGCGGCCAGCGCTTGCAATCACAGCCTGATGAAGCTCGTAACGCCTGAGGACGACGATGAGGAAGAGGAGGAGAGAAACGGGAGCACCGGATCACCGTCCAAGAAGGAGGGCCAGCCTAAGACGGAGGCGGACGGCGGCGACATGCTAAACGCGTCACAGGAATCGGTTGGTTTCAGCAACATCAGCTTCTTTGCTCCCGCGGGTGCCGACAGGCCTCAGGTAACTCTGGACCTTGATGGCATCGTCCAAGTGCTGGACCGCCACCTCCACGACTCCTCGACCGGCATGATGACGCGCATCGCTGTGCTGAAGTGGCTGTATCACCTCTACATCAAGACGCCGCGAAAGATGTTCCGCCACACCGACAGCCTTTTCCCCATGCTGCTGAAGACGCTGTCCGACGAGTCCGACGAGGTGATACTCAAAGATCTGGAAGTGTTGGCTGAGATCGCATCGTCGCCTGCTGGCCAGACCGATCAAGGTGGCTCCTGCGACAGCGCCGACAACAAACTGGAGCTCAAGGTGCCGGAGGGCGCCAGGCCGGGACAGCAGCCCAGCACCGGCACCAAAGCGGTGGACTCGTCCCCTTCGACGCCCAGCATGAACTCCTATTTTTACAAGTTCATGATCAATCTGCTCAAACGCTTCAGCCAGGAGAGGAAGCTTCTCGACAACAGGGGAGCCTTCATCATCAGGCAGCTGTGTCTGTTGCTCCACGCGGAGAACATCTTCCACTCCATGGCGGACATCTTGCTGAAGGAGGAGGACCTCAAATTTGCCTCCACCATGGTGCAGACGCTCAACACCATCCTGCTCACCTCCGCCGAGCTCTTCCAGCTACGCAACCAGCTGAAGGATCTGTGCACCCAGGAGAGCTGCGCTCTGTTTTGCTGCCTGTATCGTTCCTGGTGCCACAACCCCGTGGCCACCGTGTCGCTCTGTTTCCTCACGCAGAACTACAAACACGCCTACGAGCTCATCCAAAAGTTTGGAGATCTGGAAGTGACAGTCGACTTCCTGATGGAGGTCGACAAGCTGGTGCAGCTCATAGAGAGCCCCATTTTCACCTACCTGCGCCTGCAGCTTCTGGATGTGGAGAACAACCCCTACCTGATCAAGGCTCTGTACGGCCTGCTGATGCTGCTGCCGCAGAGCCAGGCCTTCCAGCTGCTCTCCCACCGCTTGCGCTGCGTCCCGAACCCAGAGCTCATGAGGACTGTGGACGAGTCCAAGTATATGAACCTGAAGAAGCAAGCGGTCTCCAAGCGGGCCCCCCACACTGACATGGACTACAGGGAGCTGCTGCAGCACTTTGACAGCGTCCAGAGCAAACACCTGGAGGTCCGACACCAGCGCTCGGGTCGAGCCTCGGACCACCCTGACAGGAAGCTGATGTGAAGACGTCGTGTCATTGTGATGTCTGAGAGGGGTAAGAGGAAAAAGTTAAGGACACGAAGGATAAATGTAATTTTATTGGATAACATTATTAAGATGCTATTGAAGCCAAAAAAAAAAAGTATTAAATGTAAGTATGATAGAAACCGGGCCTCACAGGGCCCAAGAAAGCATACCTTGTTAAAAAAAAAACTTTTGTGGGTTTGTTTTGCTTATAAAGGATGTCATGTCATGTGATAAATACAACACTGTAAAGTCAGAGCAGCACACACACACGCACGCACACACTATGTAGACAGCAGTGAAAAAAAGTTTTTGCGTTGAGAATGTGCCCGAACCTCACATCGTAATCGGTAGTAGTGACACCGTGATCGTTCACGTCCCCGAGTTTCCGTCCTCTCTCTCTCTCTCGAGATCATCTTTTTCCAGCTACATGAAATGTTGACCGCGTTTCAGGAGGAACTGACGCACGGCTCAGCGAGCAGCTGCATGTTTCTGACTCGTCATGGCCGTGTGACCCACAGAGTTTCCATGGTGTATCTTTTCAGAGGAAGTGGATGTGAAGAGACCATTCATTCGGGATTGCCTTAATCTCATGTCAGACATTTCACGTGTGGCTCAGCTGAGATTTAAGACTTTGGAAGCCGTGGAATACAGAACTTGTAGAGAAATTCTGGGTGGGATTACGTCTTTTGCGCCTCTTGCCATTCTTTGCTAATGCAGCTGATCAGGAACCTTTAACTTTACATCTCTAGCTTTTAATTCCATCTCTTGCTTATGTATTTTTCAACTAATATATTCTGTTTTGTCCAGCCTTTTTTTTTTTTTTTTAAAGATTCTTTTACAGATTTGCGCTTTTGTCATGCCTATTGTGAAATAATGAATAAAGTGGACCATGTGATTAAAATCATACTCTCCTTTCATGCATAACAAATAGTACTCGAGATCTTGGTGGAAATGTCTGAAAGGAGGAAAAAGCGAGCACATAAAAGAGTAATTATCTGTCTCAAGTAAACTTTTGAAAACAGTCTGTTCATTGTTTTTATTTTTCACCATAATTAGGGTCATTATTCATTAAGTGCAAGAGGAGAACGAAATCTATTATTTCTTCAAATGTGTGAGTTTAGTTAGCCTCACCTGCACTTTCCCACTGTGATTATAAGTTTGCAGTATAGAGAAGGATCTATTGCAGGAAACTGATAAAAAAAATTAATTATACAGCATGGTACAATAATTATACAGCATATATACAACATGGTTTGTGTGTTTTGTCTGAGGTCAAGATTAAATGTTTGACACTGTAACTACTGACGATGAAGTGCGTCTGAATGAAAAGCGATTGCAGTTAAGGCAGTTTTAACCTGACAAGAAGCCTGAGGAATTGCAGTTAAAATGAGATTCACCGAGTTTAGTAGGGCCAGACAATAATTAAAGCGCCACAGCAGACGTGAATGCTGTAGATTCTTGCTCAAACTCAGGCTCTTAAATCCGTTTCCATCATACCTGGCGGAAATTTAAAAAGGGAAAAAAAAAAAAACCCTGAATTTTTACGAGTTCTTTCCGGAGGGCTTTGAAACCGAGCTGACTATTTTTCCGTCGGTGTGCATGCTGATTTATGGCGCAACCAAAGTAGCTTCTCCGCTCTCTCCCTCGGCGCAGGACTATTTGTACAGTCGAGCATGAGTATGGGTCTCATGCCGCGCAGAGGGAGCACAGGTCACCCATCACTGCTGCGTGGAGTTTCACAGATGGAGGTGGACATGTCGTGTCCGGGTGTGGACGAGTGCTGCTGCGCCGTGTGCCGGGAGGTTTTTCTGGCCCCGCTGGTCCTCTGCTGCATCTGCTGTGGCCGCAGCTTTTGTAATTCGTGTTTGGAGCTTTTCTGGATACAACATGGCTCTAAAGAGTGCCCCCTCTGCTTTAAGGAGAACCAGGGACTTCCACAAAGATTATGTGACGTGCATAGAGCGATCCTGTCTCTCCTCTGTGTGGCTGATCTGGAGCCTGTCTGCTTCATGTGCCACAGTTCTGGCCTGCATATGAAGCACAGAGTGTATCCCATAAAGGAGGCGTTCAGGGACCATAAGGTAAGTGGGAAAACAAATATGAAATCAGCCCATAAATGCTATTTTTGTTTCTTTTCTTTCTATGAAAAGTGCTGTATTGATTTGATAAGCAGCAGTTCTTTATAGGTGTACTTATGGAAGGTTCAGAGAAAAAAAAAGATGCTCAGTTGAAATACAGACGTGCTTCATTCATCTGTAGACAAAAGTAGGAGGTTGACCTCCGA
>CAAKHG010031051.1:0-10535 GCA_901007715.1 Dactylopterus volitans | reverse complement strand
CGTGTATGTTCATGTTCATGTTCATGTTCATGAGCAGAGACCTTTGATCCCTTCAGCGGGCCTCTCGGTGTCCAGCTCCTCCCTCAGCGCCGTGTTCTCCTGCTGGAGCTGCTTCAGACTCTCCGACAGGCGAACCACCGTGGAGCTCAGAGCTTTCTGCTGCCGCTGAGAGCACTTGCTCTCGGCTCGATTGCTGCAGACGGAGCAACAAGACAGGAGGGTGGCGGGAGGGTGAGAGAGATGTTAAGGGCGGGCGCGTTGGATCGGTTTAGCTGGTCGTGACTGTCTGTTAAAGCCGAAATGAACATCTCCAACCTCTGACCACAAGCTGAGTCGAACAACTCCCTGATCAAAAAAAAATGTGTAATTAGGAGGCTAGACCTGATGGGTTGCATAATAGTACTATAATTACGTTGCAATTGTTGGAAGATGACCCCCCGCTGACCCGTTCACGAAGACAAAAAAACACATTTTACTATATACCAGGATAACGGGGGTATGCCGATACTCTGTCTTTAGTTCCCGTGACACTAATTATCCACTGACAAATGTAAAAAGAAAACTGATGAGGACATGCGCACCTTTTCTCTGCGGCCTCCAGGAGAATCCTCAGCCTGTGGATCTGCAAGAGACGACATAAAAAAAAAAAAACATTAGCGCGGTCGTGCTAACGGGCCGCAAGTGGGGGCCCTTTCACGCTGGCCGAAAGCCCCCGCCCAGCGCCCGCCAAACTGGCCTCGCTCCCCGGGTCCCGGTGGCCATGGGTATTTACTGGTTTCATGCAATCATGACCCACGGCTGGACACGTTGAATTGCACAATGACGAAAGCGCCAGCGGCTGCAGGTCAAGGCCAGTGTTGGGCACGTTACATTAAAAAGGGAATTAGTTACTAACGAGTCTACAATGGACGCTTGGTATTCACTTCTATCTATTCTTCGTGGACTTCGGGTGTAATATGTGACTGTTATTGGAGGCCTGGATCCAGGGAGTGGGTGGGTTACATTCGGTTTGTCTTTGTTTTTTCTTTCTTTTCTTTTTTTAACCTTATTATTATCCATTTATTTTTATTATTGTTTTTTTTATTAATTTTGAATTTTGCATATTATTTATGTGCATTTGAACACTGTCACACGGACAGGAATGTGGAAATGCATATTCTGACATATTTTTTCTTGTGCCACACAAATGCCTGTCTGTGCCTTTTTTTCATTTTGAAATAAAATAAAAATTTGATCACAAAAAAAGGGATTAGTTATAGTTACGAAAAAACGTGACTGAGTTAGTAACCTACTTAACAGCATGCTAAAAAGTAAGCAGTTACCAGAGGAAGTAACGACGGCGTTACATTTTTAAAAGTTCAAATACGTCAAAGAATTGGGATCCTTCCCTTCCAGCTCATTTCTACTGGAACTTTAAATTCAACTGCGTGTTGTCACTGAATATTAAAACTAAATATTAATGTCTAATTAATGAGAACACTTAATATGATAAATTATAATCTAGACTCTTTTAATCCTCCTCTCGTTTACATTCTTGCCTTTTATCCCAATGAGGGAAAATTAACTTCTGCACCTTCAGCTTAAAAACATCACCTTTGAAGGCATTTTACTCTCCCTTAGCCAATCATCATCACTGATACGGCTGCCCCGCCCCCTTCCCCTCCCTCCTCCATGGCTGAGAGAGCCTGGCCGGATCACTCGGACGGAAAACAGCATCAGTGAGTTTAGCTTATAATAACGTCAGTATTGCTGTAACCACTGAAACAGTAATGATTCTGATCTACTCGTTACTGGAAAAAACCTAACGCCCGCTCATATGTAACGCTTTTATTCCCATCACTGGTCACAGCCTCACGCTGGTAGCTTGAGCTCCGCCTCCGTCTGTAACTTCCGCGCCATCTTCAGCCACAAATCCTACCCGCCTTCGTTCAAACAACGAGGGAACAATCGCTCGGTCTGCGCCGAGTTTGTGTCGTTTGAAAGGAAACTTGAACATGAGCCACAAAAAAAAGGCATATACGCACTTATTTTGGTGCATAAAGGGGTGTCCAGAGGCGCAAACAATACCTCTTCAAAGTAGGTTTCCACCGTGATCTTCAGCTCCTCCAGGTTGGTGGTCCTCAGCTCGCTCTGAAGTTTACTGGAAAGAAAATAAAAGGCGAGCAAACCCGACGTTACGCCGCCGTCCCGCCTGAGCCAAACGCGGCGATGCAAAGAGGGGGCGGCGGCGGCGTCTCACCTGAGAGCGTTTTCCTTCTCTCTGCACTGCTGCTCCAGCTTCAGGATCCTCTGCTTCAGCCCGTTGTGAACCTTGAATCAGAATCCCATTTCCAAGAGTTGCCTTACGACGCATCTCATCTCTCAGACAGCATTTTCCGCGGCGGACCAACACTCACCACGCTGCCCTCTTTCTTCTTGTCCACCAAACTCCGAGTGTACTCCGACCCCTGTAAAGTTAAACAATTTTGAAATCTGTTCTGGGACACAAGTTGCTTTTTTTCTTCTTTTTTTCCATTAAATTAAATTCAGCTTTTGGTTATCGTACTTTCGTGGGATCCAGGAGTTCCTCTAGCTGTCGCTCTCTCCTGGCGTTATCCTCCTCCAAGCGGCGCAGTTTGGCCTTCATTTTCTGGTTGTCAGACTTCTGAGCGTGGAGACTCTGCGCAGGTCGACATCCGCCATGAACGGCACATCAGAAAAGAGGCACCGGAGGAAGAGTTCAACATGCCGAAAATTCATATGCAAATCCCGAGGAGCTAAATCTAAAAAAAAAAATGCTATAAACTGCAAATTTCCACCCCGATGTGGAGAGGAATGCATTTTTTTTTTTTTTTACGCTTTACCTTCTTGAGATGAATAATCTCGTCATTCAGGTCCTCCTTGTCCCTGAAGTCACCGCCGCCGGAGTTGATGCCTGCAACACGCAAAATGGCGAGTGCCAGTTTTTTTAAAAAAAAACCTCCATTCGCGTCCTGTCAGCTTCTCTAACCGTCCTGCCTGGGCTCTTCTTGTGTTGGGATGCCAGAGCGAGGACACGCTCTCCTTGGTTGATATAAACCTGCCGCAACACCGATTATGTCACTGATTATGATGAACATTTTTACAAGAAAAATTATCTGATATCAGCTCCACATCTGAGGTGTTTTTCCTCATGTCTTGTAACCGCTTTACTATCCGTTTTCTGATCTCTTGGGTCTGTAAAATGTCCTTTCTTTGTCCTGGCTCCTCCATAAATGGCTTCCGCCAATCTTAAACGATCAGATTAGAAAGACAGCCGGAGATTGTTAACTTATGTGTCCCGGCAACACACACACACACACACGCGCTGCTAGGCAACGGCCACAACTACTGGGGCATTTCCCATGAAAGCGCGGCGATATGATCGGGCTTAAGTTTGGCCGCCGTCGCCAACCTTAAGTCCACTCCACATACCAGTCCAACTGAAGAGGAACATGGAAGCTGGAAACGGGCTTAGTTAAGACCAGCACAGTCTTGTTTAAAATACAAAATAATAACAGTGGCAAGGATAACTCAACATAATCAATATTTTGGGGTTGTTTTTGTGCCAAATCCTCAAAATCCTCTATCAGGCAGCTGTTAAACAGCGTTTAACACCGGCTGCCGCGGCGGTGCTCTGCCTTCAGACACAATTTCCCCCTCATCGGTCTGCGCTTCTCCACGCACGGCGCTCCCTTACCGTTGGCCGGAGAGTGAGGATGTTTGTGTCTCCTCATGGTCAAGGTCTGTTTCAGGAGCTCTGGCGTGACGTCACACTCCGATCGCAGCATCTGGGACAGATCTGAGAACAGAGGAGCATCCAGGGTGTCTCAAATCTCAGGTCAGTCAGTTCAGGTTAAAAAAAAAAAAAAAACGGATCAAATGATATCCTGTGGTTTTTCGCGTTCTTTTGAGCCTCCATCAATTGATATTTCCTGGCCACTTCGGGCGGCACGGCAGGCTTGCAATTAAAACCGAGCCAAAAAGGAGGAAGCGGCAAAGCGCCAGCTCTTGGAAGTTTGCAGTGAGCCGACTCTCGGCCTCCCAAAGTCATCACGTCTGAACCCGACACCTGCAAAGTCAGCCAGCCATTTATCAGCTGAACAAACAGTCGGACTTGGCCCGTCTCGCTTTCCGCGTGAGCCTCGGCAGCCACTCCTCCGCGCGCACCCCCCCCGAGGAGACACACCGGAGCTCGAGCTGTGTTTGTAAGCCGCCTACCGTTGCCGTTGCTGAGGGATGTGAGGCGAGCCGAGCCCAGTTCCCCGAGAGCATCACCCCTTGTGTCCCCGAGGGACGCCCTGGGGAGCCTCCAGGCGGCCACTGCTGCTCTTCTGGGGTTCACATTAAGACTGGTGAGGTACGGAGACCCTGCACGAGCGCAGAAGAATAACCAGGTACGCAATCTGTAAGGCCAGTTTGGTCACGGGGTCGGCAAACGTTCCCCCGCGGGGCGGACGGGCGAGTCTTACTTGGAGAGGCAGGAGGCTTTCCTGAAGATCTCTTTTTCCTTGTTAGCTGGTGGGAGAAGAAAGGCTTCTATCTGAAAAATTCACATTTCGCAGCTCGACGTGCATCAAAACACTCGTTTGAAACCTTTACCTTTTCTGAAATGTCAGCAGAGAAGGAGAAGCCGTCGTCGGCCTGACAGAGGAGTGAGAAAATGAGATTTTCAGGTACAAAGAGAGATAGAGAGAGAGAGAGATATCCAATGCTCGACACATTTATTTGTCCGCCACCCAATATAAGGTTTTATATATATTTCATTTTCACAGGGCTCTCGAAGGAGGAGTTTCAAACTAAATTCACATTTTTTTACACCCCAATTTGACCCAGCTCACTGGAGGAGGAGGTCAGAAATTAATCCGGCATAACATTCAACCGCTAAAATTAAACTTTCTGGAAAGCAAAATAAATAAATCAAGAAATAATAATGTGCTTTACCATTTTTTTCTGGTTATTTTTTGCAAAGCCGTGCATTCTTTATTTCATGGATAACAATCGCAATTATATTTCAGCATTACAAAATATAATTTCAGTTAAAGAGCTTCTACATACTGGTGGATTAACCCATTACAGAAAATAATTAAAAATGACTTTGCCTCCTAATTTAGGGCAAATGTAGCATAAACCTAACACTGGGTGGTCCAATAAATTTGCACTGCACACAGGTGAATTTGTTGTTTGTCCCCCTCCCCCAAAATAGTCTCAGTTATAGTCTAAAAACTGGAGCAGTCACCAGCTGCTCATCTCATTCTGAATTTTAATTTAACTTACAAAATTTTTTTTTAAGTTGAAGTATATTTGCGCCTCCTCGGACTTGACATGCGCACACGTGACCACAAAATAAGCAGCGACGGGGGAACCACGAGAGACGTCAAGGGTCAGGAACTGTTCGTTTGAGTTTATGGGCAAAAGTTTGACCAACAATCTCAGTTACGCGAAAAGCTGAAGGCGGAGCAGCGGGAGACTCACCAGCTCCTCGCAGTCCTCGTCCGTCTGAACGTCACTCGCCTCCAGGGACATCTTGCCAGCAGTCGCTCTGAGCATAACCAAGCAAACAAAAACAAACAAAAACAAAACAAGCTAGCGTCACGTGAAGTTGGAAAGACCGACGTCTCGCGCGTGTAACCTCCTCATTTTCCCGAATTTCTCTTTCCTTTTTTTTCCAAGAACAACGCGCACGTCAGTTCGCGCTCTCTCCTTTTTTTATTTTTTGCTCGTAGTAAAAAAAAAAACAGGACAGAAAGGGGACGTTAGCTATGCTACCACTCAGGTTTCCGTCCGCCTCGACGCCGCTTCTACGTTACGCCAAAAAACAAAACTAAAAAGAGTAACGCGCCGACGGTGCGGGGGGGGACGCAGCCGCCGCGTCTCCGTCAACTGCGTAGAAACTGGCGTGTTTGGCGTCCGGAGGTTAAGCGTTCGACATCCGCGTCGCAGCCCGAGTCGTCTAGCAACCAGGCAGCTGTGGCTGACCCGCGTTAAGCTAGCTAGAGAAGAACCCCTCGTCGCTACCGGAAATGTTTCGGTGCTGTCAAAATAAAAGCACGCGTCAGATACCTATGCAAACGAGAGTCGGAAATATAGTTTTAAAACGCATTTGCATTTTAGTGATACATCTCAGATTGAATAGGTTTCGACATATTGCAAATGCATGTGATGGTTGAATCATGTGGCGGCAAGCTTTTTCGGGGAGACACTTATTTTGAAAATTCAAGCCGGTTGCACGTATTTGGCTTCGCCTGGCTTGACGAGCCGCACGGGGCTCTGCATGTCAACGGTTTCCCCCGCCTCCTCCTCGATCCCGACCAATAGACGCTGCCTCTGACTCATTTCCCCTCGTTTCCCATTGGCCGAGACGTTCAAAATGTGACGCCCTTAAGAGTGTTTTCCTCCAATAGGACGAGAGGGAAAAGATGAGGCCAAGGGAAGGTTTAGCTGTGTGCCAAAATTTGTCCAATGTGGTGAATCCTGAATGCAACATAACAGCCCTTGCTCACATTTACATATAAATATCCAATATTTAACCATCCTACACATGTAGTTGTGCAAAAACCTGCCTATATTTTCATACCTACAAATAAATCTGCTTTCATGTACGTGCTCCTCAGCCTACTCACCCGGTGTTCTCACAATCAGAATGTGCTTGCCCCTATTAATGCGACCTCAAAAAAAACGTATAAACTAGAGAAATACATTTCCTGCTAAAAGACGGGCAAGACGCCGAGAGCCAAATGGAAAAGTCGGAGCAATGCTGAAAACTGTGAAATTGATGTCCAAAAGAAAAAAAATTTGTTTTTGTTTTTTTTTTTTGTTAAATAAAGATCCAAATCCACAAATGCCACACGTACTGGTAGTTAGATAGAGTCGCTCAAACAATGACTTTGTCCCTTGTGGAGAGGAGAAGTTTGCTTTGATGTCATTAATGTATGACAATATACAGCGCGCCAAATCGCGCTTTATCAAAGCGGCGCCGCCACGCGCTATCAAAGCAAAAAAGACATCAAAGCAAAAAAAAAAAAAAAACTAGCTAGGAACTAGGAACTAGCTGACCTTAAAAGGCGTCAGGTTTTTTTTTGTTAGAAAAAGGTTCAATGTAAGAGGGTTGAGTCACTCAAAAGCTGAGCATTTCGAAGGTTGCACGGTTTCTGTAGCTAACGGCATGCAAATGTCGAGTTAGCCAGCAAAAGACGTATCAAAAAAAAAAAAAAAAACTCACTGCAGTATAAAAATAGCGTTTTCTGTGGCAGATGCGCGCGAATGCCAGGTTAAATTGCCAGAGCGACGCTGGAAACTGTCGAAGCAACGAACGGGAGGAAGGGAGAAGCTCACAAGAAGCATGAACATCCTGGCCGCTAAAGTTTAAGGAAGCACGATTAGTTGTCATCAAAGCAAGTTCATGCTTTTGGACGAAAAAGCTTAATAACATTAATATTGTGTGGAGGAACACACGTGCTTCAAAGCTAGACATATTGATGGCTGAAAAAAACAACAAAAAACGCCGAAGAAGAAGAAGAAAGATGTGACAGCGGAGGGCGCAAACGCTCTCAGCCGTGAATAACGAGAAACAAAGGCAAAAAGTGAATTCGCAACGGCTGCGAAGACCCTGAACCGGCAACTGTGACATCCACGCTGGAAAAAAGTCTGCGTGACCTCTCGCACGTCCTCTGTGCTTCATGGCGTTTTGGCTGAGATTTCCGGCGTCAGATCTGAGAGGCGACGGATCCCCGGCGGGGGGGGGGCGGCGGCGGCTGCCGGGGAGGGGAGCGGGAAAACGGAGACGTTTGGTGCAAAAATAGAGCCCGTTTGAACATCTCGGAAAACAAAAAACCTGCCCCCGCCGCCTCTGCCACGCGCTCGTGAAAAAAAAAAAAAATCCCCGCCGCCTCCCCGCGAGCCCTTACGCAACCCGGCGGCCCCTCGGTTCTGTATCGTATTCTCGATTCTCGAGCGCACTGTTTACACAGGTGTCGGAACCCCCCCCACCACCACCACCCCCCCCGCGGAGCCATGCGGCCGGGGAGGACCGGCATACTTTTGTCCAGGCCAAACAAACCCGTGGCTGACCTCAGTTACGGGTTTTCAACCTCTCTGACCAGATAAAAAAAATCGCAAAACAAAAGAAAATGGAGCATTTTGAGGGCACAGCAGAGCCCGTCTGCGACATGGCCGCGGGCCTCGGAGCCTTTTTACGACCGTGTTGTGATTGTATTCTGATTTTTTATTTATTTTTTTATTCAAAGCAGATTGTGTCGCACCCGCGTATGAAACGTGCCATAGAGACAAAGCCTGACTTTGACCATAAAACAATCATCCTCAAAGATATGGTCCGGACGCGCGTCGCTGGACAACAGCGGGCGTCTCCGGATGATTCAGATGACTGGACGTTAGCCAAATCTCTTCTTGTTCTTGCTCATCTGAAGGTTTTTTTTGTACACGTTTTGCTACAGACACACCTTTTGAAAACTTTTTAAAGGTTCCACGCCGCACGCTGCAGGAAATGCTATTTTTACCAGCTGTAGGTCAGCGCAGAGGCACGCCAGCTGTGCGAGCCGGACGCCGCTCCGGTCGGCACGCTGCTTCCACGTCTCCCGACAAAACCCACACCTGCAGCTGGTAAACCCCCCTTCCCCCGGCACACTGGGAGTTTCAAATGTGTGTGTGTGTGAGTAAATTTGGGAAAACGTGGCAGGGTAGCCTTCTGCTTGCCCTAATGACCTTCACAGCAAACTGCCTTCAGCTGGAGGCTCCACCGTTACTGTCGTCAGACCGCGATTCCAGTCATCTGAACCCTCGTTAAGGATGTCAAGAAGACTCCAACGAATTTTGAAGTTTTGGCTAATTCAACAGGCTACAAAGCGCGTATGGTTGACTGCATGATCCACGTCGGCAGCCCGTCCGTCCGGACCGGTGCCGCATCTCCTGACTGGCCTTCATACTATCAGTTTATCTGTGCAAGGCCGCGTTTTCCACAACACAAGCGACACCAGAGATAAACAAACACGCAGTGGCATTTGTGAGCATCCCGACAGAGGGATCCCTCTCAGTTGCTATGCAGACTGTGAATGAGGGAGTATTGTGATTGGGGATTCAGAAATGCAAACACACTTCTGTTGTTCTCTCTCTCCATCACAGACCAATTCCACTATAGCACAGCTACAACGCAGCGTATATTGTGAAATAATAATGTGGGGGGAGCGCTAGAGACACTGGGGGCAGCCGCGGCCTAGAGGCTGGAGAAGTGGGCTCGAGGCTGAAAATCCTCTGCACCGTGTGACCGCGTGCGCTCGCTATTTTTCCTTATATAAGCAGGTGAGGTGCATTAAAAAAAAAAAATCGTCATAAAGGTATAATTCCTGGGGTATCGGGAAAAGACGCGTAAACAGTGTCATGGCGACGCTGTCAGATGCGACGGAGGTGAAGGCCAGACGCCGGCAGTCAAAATGTCCGCCGGCCTGCGGCGCTGAGAAGCGATGGGATGTTTCAGGTGGAAACGGGAGAACCGAGGGGGAGGTAAAAAAATAAATAAATAAATAAAAAAGGGGATCGTGCAGGGGAGGTGGCCGCCCACCTGACATGTGACGGGCGGGCTTGCTGCTCCTCCGCGAGACGCCCAGGCGGGGGCGCTGCTGTCCGGGCTGAGCGGGCGCGCTCAGCATCCAGCAGTGCACGGGACCCTGCCCATTCTTCTCCCCCCAACCGAAGCCCCGCCTCCGCATTCCTCCTGGCAGGCCCAATCCCGCGCCGCGTCCTGACCACCGTGACGGGAGCCCCCCCCCCCGTCACCCCCCCGTTTGACTGAGAATAAAGAGGGCCCTGCTCCGTCCACATGTCACCCGCAGTTTCATTCCTCATGTCGCCTGATGAGCGTTGGATCGATGCTGATGCATTGACATTCTATAAACATTGAAAAAATAAACAGAATATTCTCAGGGCAACAAAAACGTAAGCGAGATAGAGAGAGAGAGAGGGAGAGAGTGTGAGAGAGAGAGAGAGAGAGAGTGAGAGAGAGAAAGAGATGCTTGATTCGGCGACTTCCCCTTTTTCCTAATGAGGCTGCCAGGTTGACAGCATTTGTGTGGCTGAAATTTGTCTTTGACGAGTCATCAGTTTTTTTTGAAACTGACAAATCCAAAGTCGCTCTTTGAGCTCAAGCGCCGCGTCTTAAAATAGACGGTTAGCCTGATCTGAGAGATCTGTATTCTAATCTTCCAGGAAGCTCTTACTGTTAAGTTGATCTAATCTTTATGGCAATATGATGCACACACACACACAAACACACGCATGCCCCTAAAAAAAATTTTTTGGAGGTGGGGATGGGGGGGGCAGAATTTGCATAAACATCGGCACAATGCAAACGCGTGTAAATGAGCCGGGTGTTTAACTGCGTTTGAATTTTCAAACGGAAAACAGGGCAGGAATGTGTGCTGTGTTTGCTCAACTTACACCCAGGGCTGCTTTTTGTTGTTTTTTTTTGTGTGTGTGTGTGTGTGTGTGTGTGTTTTTCCACTTTCACAGAGGCACCATGGACATTC
>CAAKHG010031048.1:0-30358 GCA_901007715.1 Dactylopterus volitans | reverse complement strand
GCCGCGCCTGAGGTCACGCGCCGGCCAGGAAAAGCCGCTTGCTGCGGGCGGACGGCTGGATGGATGATGAGGTGCGCGCCCCCCCCAGAAAAAGAGCGCAAAGCGGGAGACAAGTGTTGCGGAGCACCGGCAGCACGCTGCGTCATCAGGAGGCGGACGACAGCGATCAGAACGCGTTGGCTTTTGGCCGCGCGGGCTCACACCGCCCCTGTTAGTGGGATTCTTTTAGCGCAACACGTCCCCTCACCTTTATAATATCTAAGGTGTCTGGCTATTAAGAGCGATGAGATTACAGTGCAGCACATAGGAACGCGGCTGCGCCGGTTTGCCGGCGCGCAAACATTCGCGGAGCAAACCCCGTCCAACGGACCGACCTGCCGCTGTTCCCTTCACGCAGCTGTCAATGATTAACAATATAGTCGTTACATGCGCATCACTTCCGCCTGGAAAGGTTCACGTGCGCGTGCGTAATATTAAACACTGTAAAAAAAAAACAAGTAGGGGTGTTAAAAGTGACTCTTCGCCGGTCAGAGTTCCTTCTCGGTGTGGTATGAGTCGCCGGTTAAAGAAAAAAGAAAAAAAAGTACAGTAAAAAAAAAATGAGTTGTCATTTCAATGTGACCTGCGTCCGCCATACCTTTAGGATGGTGCCGCACGGCTGCGGGGGGGACGCACGCGCGCGCGCACGCTGTCATCAAAGCAACGGCGCACTTTCACCGGGCCGGTATAAAAGTCCCTCTGAGCTCGAGACACCGACCGCCACGAAGGTAACGTCCACCTGCATGCCTTTACTTGCTTTGTGATTTATTTGTATTAAAAAAACAAAAGACCCTTCCACACCAGGGGCTTTTATTGCAGGCTGCGTGTATTTTATACTCAATTATAGTCTGCGCGTTTTGTTTTGTTTTTTCTTCCTCAAAAGGCTCGTTTGAAAACGGTGACGCCGATTTCGAGAATCGGTCTTAAAAATTCATGCTCATCAACTGTGTTTCGCCTCGTTATTGATCCTCTTGCTAAAAAAGGAATTCGGAGCATTAGCTGGCTTCGCGAGAAAGAAACTGAAAGTGGATTATTATTTTTGAAGGAAATGAGCTGGTTTGGTTGAGCAACACTATTGATAAGCGGTCCTGCCGATATCTGCGTGTTCCGACCATATTTTGTTTGACATTCGACTGCCTTTGTAACGATACGCTGTTACATGGATTGTAAAAGGAATGTTTTATGAAGGAACCACATTTCTAGAAATATCCTCGAGTTGCCGCATGCAGCTCCCCAAAATCGCACCCCCACCCCCAAAAATAAATAAATAAAAAAAGAAAAATTAAATCCGGCGCAGCCTTCAGTCAGTGCCGATCTTCATTATTACGCCCGACATTCATTAAGTCGGTATGTTACAGACCGTTTAGAGCTGCAGACGTCGGTTTCTGAGCGATACTAATCATTCCAGGCACGAGTTTCCTGCGTGTGTGTGTGTGTGTTCCTGCTTTAGCCAATGATAATGATGATCTCCCCGCAGAGGTGAAAATGGCTGAAGACATTAAGGCTAAACTTGAGAAATATCGGACTGCTCCCTTTGACGCCAGATTCCCCAACTCGAACCAGACCAGGAACTGCTGGTCCAACTACCTGGGTAGGAAAACGGGTCAAGGTCAACACAGTTCCCGCAGTAACGGATCCGCTATGCAGCCATTTGAACTTGTACAGATGTTGCGTGAAAGATTTGATGTTTATCGTGATCCTTTTTATTTTTAGCTTAAGCTAAACTTTTATTTGTAGCATGCACATCGTATCAAGTCAGGTAAGACATGTCCATGTCAGGCACCAAAGACATCTCACTTAAGGTCTTTTCAAGCGTTGACCTCCGACCTCGGGGCAATGGCATGACCTCTTTACTGAAACCAGGATTGAAGCCAAGAGCTGGATGGGCTGGGTTTTTTTTTTGTTTTTTCTTCTAATAGTCATTGTTGTTTTTGCTGCTCTATTAATAGACTATCACCGCTGCCAGAAGGCTCTGGATGCTAAAGGAGTAGACAACGCCCCTTGTGAATGGTACAGGAGGGTCTACAAATCCCTCTGCCCGATGTCCTGGGTAGGTACCTTTTTCACAGCTTAACTTAAAAGAAAACAAAAAAAACCCCAACAACTTTGGATACATGCATATAGTACTCTTTGCATATCGGCTAAGTTAGTTCAGCAGGGCTCAAGCACCTTCATTATTATAAGTCCCTCGCTCAGGCCTGAGGATCAAAAAAACATGAGGGGAGTTCCAACATAAGTGATTGGAGATTCTCTCTTTAACCTCACATCAAAGCGGGAAATTACGGTCTACTTTAAGTTGTTTTTTTTTACATGAACTTAAGAGCTCAACGCCAGTTTTCCCTTTAAGCGAACATGAACATCCCCAAATATTAAGACTACATTGCTTTTCACGTCTACAGTCATTTGAAACAAACTACTGGTGTATTTGTGATCAGCGATGTCACAGCAGGTGTTATACTGCTGGTAGAAAACTATCGTCACTAATAACAAAACAGTATTTTATCCATTAACATTTTTTTCCCTTTTTTTTTTTGGCATTTTCAAACATTTAACATGTAATTCTGAAATTGTCTCCCTCAGATCCAGAAATGGGATGACCAGAGAGCGGAGGGAAACTTCCCAGGAAAAATCTGATCTCAAAACCTGCTGGTCTACAAAGATGTACTATTTTCAGCTGTATGTATGTATAAGTGGTTGGGGGTTCTATCGCCACATTTCCATCACTCTCTGTAACTGAGTGGTCATTCCTTACAAAAACACAAAATGTACCGCAGAGTGCACATTAAAACCGTTGAATATATTTATGAAGCGCAATTGTCACCTTGTTTATCATGACGATGTCGGGATTCAGAACAGTGTGTGAGCGCGTGGGAAAAAAAAAAGGTTTGATTGGCTGAGCTGCTTTGTCATGATTCCTTTTACACTGGTCGATTCAAAAAATAACTGCAACGACGCAAATCAATCATTTCTCTCCTTTTCAGAAAAAATGAGGGAATATATATATATTTAATTAAATAAGCCAACATCAAATATACTTATTTAATCAACATTAGAAAAATAATTAAATATTTCAAAGCACTAAATGTCACACAAACAATAACAGCCACCACTGACACACAGAGTAATGACTGTTGTTGCTGGACCTTCTGAAATAAAATACATAAAACTGCATTTTATATACATTTACTCCCATTATATATGAAGATTATGAAGGCGTTAATATTGGGGCTCAGTGAAGCAATAATAACTCCTTCAACACAAATGTCTTAACTTTCCTAGATGAAAACCACTTCCATGCAACAACAGTAAATATTGAATAAATGAATTGTACAACACCAGCTAGTGAAGGCAGAACCACATTTATCCCTTATTGAAGATCATTCTTCTCAATTTGAGGTAAGGTGATAGTATCTGCATAATTGAAGTTGCCTGTTACAGCATCATTTCAAATTTTTCTTCTTCTTCGTTTTCTGACCAAATGAAATTGTTTTGCACGTTCAAGAAACGTCTGTCTTGAAAAACAACTTCAATAGAAGGTCACTTGGAAGATTTCTCTCAACCTGATGTTAAGTAGAAAAGTTGTATTTTGGAGAGAAAAAAAAACCAACAGAATTATTAATACTTAATTTTGTGGAGCCAAATACATGCTGAAAAGTCGAGCATCGAGTCCAGTGACACTTTGCACCGCTTTTAATTTTTACGTTCATAATTGGAAATGTACAAAAAGCAACCACTATACTTTCAACTACACACTACACACTTTGAACCATCGATACAAATCTTCCAAAGATGAGTACAACCGTTGGAAGAACTTCCCCAAGTAAGATATTATATTAGCTAACAGATATAAATTGTTTAAAGATATAAATTAGTGTCTGCATAGCATTGCAAGTGGTTGGCGGGTGTGTCGGTCAGAGAGCTGTTTGACCAGGCTATTAGTGGAGAAAATTTCATCAATAAATGCGGTACTTGGCCACATCCTGATGTGAGAGCTTTTTGAGTATTTACACGCCACAAGCAGCATTTAAGTATGCAGCACAAACGTCACAAGTAGCAGCCACAGATAAAGTGTTTAGTACGAGGCACAAATACGGGGCTGCCGAGACTGCAGCCTCACAGGTTCACCCTGGCACTGTGGGAGGGGCAGGTAGACAAGTTCAGGTGAGGGAACTATGTACTTTAGGGTGTGTCTTCAAAACAAAAGGAAAGGGAGAATAATCCAACCATAAAGTGGAATCCTGTGTGTGCAAAGTGATCTGTGCACCATCGGCCTCACCAGTGTGGATCTTGCGTGTCAGCACCAGGCTGCCATTGCAGACCACAGGCGGCTGGCTGCGCTGGCTCTTAATGACAAAGAGGTTTTATAACAGTCACCCATCAGACACAGAGGGAGAGGAGTCGGCCAGCAGAGTTCCTCCCTTTGAGCTCTGATCTTCCGCGGAATGCTGGACCCATATTTGTCAGTACTTCCTCTTCCCATGTTTCCCACCGTCAGTCATACAGGTTTTAGGCCGCAGAGCTTCGTTGAAGGAGAAAGAGGCAGTCTGTTAGCGGAGATTTAACAAACTCAAATCACACTCGCGGGCTATTCTACAGCCTGATTTCCAAACTTGTGCGCAGGCACGGCCGTTTTTGCTGACTCACCTGGATCTGCTGTCTGCTTCTTCTTGCTGTGATGAACTATCTGATTCTCATTGGTCATCTTCACATCCTGATCCTCCACGTAGTTACTGTAACACACCCAGAAAACAAAGGCATGTTGATGCTGGGCCACACAGAGGTATGCTGGCTGGGGGAAACGACACAAAATGGGCGGCTAGTTGGCCTTGAGAGGGAACAGAAGAGAGGAAGGACTGAGGTATCACAAGTCAAGCGAGCGGTGAGGATGTGGGATGTCTGTGGGATATTTGAGGGCGCTGGATGAGTCTTCAATACAAAAAATTGACCACAAGGGGGTGCTGACACAGGGCTTTTGGGGCTCTGTTACTCACGGATGGAGGTGTCTGCTGCCGAGGGGGCTGAGGTGAAGAAGAGCACAGCCGTGTTCAAAACAACTCACCACTCAGGACAGCGGGGTTTAATCCAACTCTCCACGTCAAGACATTTGCTGACTTTCATTAGACTTTCAATTGTGTCCGTCTGTGACCATGTGGCATTCGGGTTCACATGCTAACTGCTGCGCAAAGCTCACTGTGGGTGTCAAATGTGACCCACTGCTGAAAGGCCACATGCAAGAGTCACTGTACATCTGCTGTACAGGAAACCAGTCACATGTACGCCCTAATATGCTGGCATACCTGATGATGGTGTTCCTCTCACGATGCGCAATGTAGGCGTTGTCAGTGAAGAGGATGGTGTGGTAGGGTACCACTGGATCACAGTTGGGCAGGATGCCTCGGGCCACGTGGCTTATGCTGTCCAAGATGCCATTGTACACCAGTAGATCGTCCACCAGCAGCTGTGCACACGAGACAGATGTGAAACTTTTGCAGCCTTAGTCCAAAAAGAGAGTGTTTGCTCACAGCGTTCAGACTTACCCCAAACTCCTTGACTCCTCTTTGTGGCGTCTTGGAGTAGTTCCACAATTTGATCATAGACACACTCACCGGCTGGTCAAAGATGACGTACACCCGGTTCACCTACGTGGAAAAATAATTCATTTAATGCAAGTATTGGAAGACACTTTCATCTGCGAGAGCTCAGTCGAGTGTCGTCATTTATTCTCTCTGGTTCTCTCTCACACACACACACACACACACACTCACGCACACACGCACTCCCACCCCTCACCAGTCCAGGGAGCACCGGTGCGAGCCACATATGTCTTCCATCGTAGGTGCTGTTGAGTCCGTCAATTAATTTATCTGGAGTCCTGACATCACCGCTCACAGTGTCCAGCACATTCACACTGTCTGGAAAAGCAGCAATGTCTGATGGAGTAAATGTTAAGGAACAGATGTCTGCTGCTCAAGCCAGAAGTTAATTACACAGCCACCAGCCACCGCAATCCATTCAAAACAGGACCTCTTTTGTTATGCTATGCCTTTTGAACTCCCTTGTGTACAATATCTAAAGGTAAAGCTGTAACGCACACAGTAATATTCTCAGGCGTCGCAGTGATGACATCAACGATGGCACAAATGATTGAAGGATACTGTTGTCGCTCAGACTGATCTTCTCGTGGTTCTGGTTGTAAAACTCGAGGCCGTTGAGGCCGATGTAGTAAGGGTCCCCCCAAGTTGTTAACAGCTGCAGCTGAAAGATGACTGGCGGGTAAAGGTCAGGGAATAATGTAACATTAATCACCATGTATGGCAAACATCAGGCATGACGTCATTGATCCACATACCGCAACATTTTTACCGACCATCATATAAAAGGCCAAATTTGAAACTGAACAGCGTCGTTGTGTAACAGGGTTATGCTAAATTCCAGATGATTAGCAGGCATCTCAATTTACTGCACACAAACTACCAAATAAACCACTTCTATCACGTTTCAGTTGTGGCATGAACAGAATAACAATAACTTCAAATAGCATTTTCTGTGGGAAAAAAACAAACCAAACAAAAGCATGAATGCTGAATTGAACTGCTGGTCAGCTCTGTGCATCACGACCTGTCAGCTGCACTCGGATGGGTGATGCTCAAATTAAAAGGAGCCTGCATCTCTGTGCACCAGGGTAAAAACAACCTACTTTAATATTGTAAAAGACAACTATTATTTTGTTATGCGCAAATACCATAACACTGACCTTTTTAAGAAGGTGCTAGATTGAATGAAAGAGGGGTGCTAGTTGCAGCCCGAATGCAGTTTGAATATACTGTACCTACTTTTCAACTGTAAGCTGGTCGAAAAACACAACACTCAAAAGCATGTTAGAAGGATACATCCGCAAGGCATGATGGGAGCTTCATAGTCCATACTGGCCTGTTCTGGTCTCTTAGAACTGCTTCTTCAATTGAAACATTTGATTTATGTCAGGACAAAAATGTTGCTTTTGCTCATAAAATAACAAGAGATACACATCACACTTCCTCCTCCTACTTGTTGGAGTAGTCTTCAGCAATCTTGTTGTTGTTTGGCGTCTGGATAAAGTCTACAAAGAGAATCTCCTGGGCAAAGTCAAAGTGACAGTTGCCTGGTCCTTTCCTGATCAGGAATCCTTCTGTCGGGGAGATGGCAACGTCGTCCACGAACACGTGGATCACCTTCACCTGCATCGAAGAGGCACGGATGTGTTAATGTGTTTGTGGTCCGTTGGGGGTGGGGGCGGGGTGGGGGGCACGCACACACACACACACACACACACACACACACTATCCTGCAGCATTATGCAACGAGTCTTTTTGCGAGCATCATTACTCAAAGGGCACTTGAAAGTTGTTTACACCTTAACAGCAAATATCATTTTGAGCCAAACAGAATAGCGTCTCACTCCTCTGTAGGAGTCCTCAGGGGACTTGTTGTAGTTCCAGATGCGGAGTCCAGCGACGGTCTGTGCCTTGCTGAAAGTGATGGTCAAGGTGTGGCGCTCTCCGTAGGCGAAAGGGATCAGCCACATGTGCTCGTCATCGGTGGTGATGTTGTGGCCGTCTGAAAGCCTGGAACGGAAACGAGGCATTGAAAACGGCATTCAAACACAACAATGACCTGACCAAATTCACACTGCGCATGGTGTCAGACGTACTTGTCAAGGGTTCGCAAGTCATTTCCGTACTCTGGCAAGTCGTTGAGATCCATGGGTGAGGCAGCCATATTGCTGAGGTCCAGAGGTAAACTCTCCCCGTCCTTACCCACCACCTCTAACCCTGTCAGGCCCATGTAGTGGGAGTCGCCCCACGTTAAGACCAGCTCGAGTCGGAGGCCTGGAGCGCGGGGACACGATGCCAGGATTCAGTCTTTGCACATATTCGAGCTGAACACAAAACAGGAGGAGAACTAAGCATGAAATGATATGTACTCACATTTTCCAGTGTACATCCCAGGAATCTGCTCCATGTCCTCCTCGGACTGGCTGTCAGTGGGGTTGAGGTGAAGCTTCAACTGAGAGAAAATGCAGACACGTTGAAAAATGTTCCGTTGATGTTTTCCTGGCTAATTTACTCTTGATGCCTGTTCCACTGCCTGCTTCCAAAGCAACACAGGTATGATGAGCAGCAGTGTTTCCACAAGATTTTCCGCAATTTGTCATGTTAAATACACAGATAAGTGATTATTTTGATAGTTGCGGCAGCCATCACAGTTGGCTATTGGGTGCATTCATTTACAAAAAGTTCATTTTGCTGCTTAACACCAGTCAAGTTGAAAAAAAGCACAGTTCTTCAGAATTATGAGCATCCTTTTCCACACCTTTACATATATATAGAAAATCTTACAGAGAGGTCTTCCTCTCGGAAGCCAGCCTGTGTGAAGGGCCTTTCCTCTCCCTCTCCATCTGCAGTGCAGGGTCTCTGGAGCTCCTCCTCGTACACCATATTCTCGGATCCTTCACCTTCACTAAGGAAGGTTTCATCATAACGAGACATTGCCTCCAAGATTTCATCATCAGTGGTGAACAGGATGGTGTCACCAAACTGATCTAGTCCTGGATTCACAAGAGAGTCAGGTAAAAGAAAAAAAGTGTTAATAAGGATTACACAGAGCAGCATATAAACTGGTGGAGATACTTTGCCTAGATACCTCCAGAAAGAGTTCCCGATGCCTTGGCGATCTCGCCTCTGAAGATGCATCTTCCATCCAGCAGCATTTCCACTTCCTTCACCCCTCGGAAAGAGTGGATGCGTGACTTGTTGTAGTTCCACACACGGATCATAGCGATCTGGTAGAGGTCCCCAAAGTTCATGAAGACGGTGTGGCTACGACCAGGGGTGAACGGGGCGAGCCACAGATGCATGTCATCCTGTGTGCGATTAACACCATCGATTAAGTTGCTGACCACGCGTGGATCCTTGCCGTAAGCTGGGAGAATGTTGATGTCTGGAGGGTCAGCAAGGATGTGAACAGGTCGAAGGGGCTCCCCGCTGGAGCTGAAAACCTCCAGGCCATTGAGGCCAACATAGTGGCGATCACCCCACGTAGACAGGATGTTGATGACCAAACTTTGGCCCTGGGGTAACACTGGGATTTCAAACTCTTCCTCCCGCTCCAAGCATGAATCATCATCAGCGGCTTCACACAGAGCTCCCTGAGTGGTTGAGGAGGAAAGTGGACTCCGAGGTGCTGTGGAGGAGCTGACGGGGCCTGTAGGTGGACCACGGCTCTGGCGCTGCAGGAACTCGTCAAAGATGTCACCTTCGAAACCCATGTTGGAGATGCGTCCACGCTGGCATTGCTTGAACTTTGTAAGGGAGTCCCAGGACTCCATGAGGGTGTCATCCTGCTGACTATGCAGCTGGGCTCTGGGGGTGCACTGCCTCCTGCTCGGGTTTACCAGCGACAGCGGCTCCTCTGCAGAACACATAGCAGCATTTCAACAGCTGTGGTGCTCCACAACTACAGTGGTGAACTCTAGAGGTTGGGAACGTAGTGTTGAGACAGCACTGATGAAATACTGTGCAGAATTTGATTTGAAATTGGATTTTGTCATTCACAAGGTTTGAAGGGTGCTTATAGAATAGTTACGGCTCACCAGAACAAATACACGGCTGGTTTGAATGACTGCGCGGATCTATGGTAGTGCATGATGTAACGTGACATGAAATGTGTGAGTGGCAATATTATACGCATGATGATGCCTCTCATATTTTACCTCGACAAACTGGCTTCAGTCCCCCACCTTAAAAATTCACGTTCCAGCACGTTTGTTTGTGTGGCTCAGAGTTTCTGTACAGCTCTGCACATTCTCCTGTCACGTTAGCCTTTACGGATCCAAACTTTTGCCTGCTGCTTAGTAATGTGGTTGTAAGGACTCTAACGAACCACATTACTGTATTAGTAGTATGCCATCCATTAAATGGTCTGATGCCAGCCATTATGCATTGTGTCACTCTCCCTCCATCAAGATATGTATGCTCAACATGATGACTAAAAACAAACATCTAAGGGTGACTGAAGGAGGAGCGTTACAGACAGAGAACCACAGATGAGCTGTGTGAAACTAAAAGGTTTCGTACGAAAGTCAAGCCAACAAAACACATATTATTTTTTAAGTCTCTAGCTGATTTCTTACTAATAGAGTTTATCAATACATGGCATTACAGTGAATTTGGAGGTTTTTAACAGCATGTGAGTTGCCTGATTGGTTGATATTCTGAATCAACTCGATGAGTGAAATAATCACGCATAGTTGTCGTTCTGTAGTATGAGCTGGAAGATGGCAGCAGCCATGCTTACCTGTGCTCGATGGAGCTGGAGTGCTCACATGTTGCTCCTCTGCCTGCTTGGAGTTGATGATAGCAGTGTTTCGGAATGAGCTCCTGCGTCCGCTGATGGGCCGTTCCAGCTTTTGTTCTCCAAGCTCCTCCAGCAGGTCACAGTTCAGGTCCAAAGAGTCGCCCTTCCACTGACCCCCGTTTACGGTTCTCTCCACTCCCCTGCAAACGCGGCCTGGGTTACATGGCAGCTCCGGGAGCATTGAGGAAGATGAGGCTGAGGGCGATTTGGGCTCTGCCGAGTGCTGCGGCACCAGCCACCGTGGCCTCTCCTTGCTGGCCTCACAGCCCTCTGGAGCACCTCTGTTCAGGGGCTGCAGCCATTGGGGGGCAACCCGTGAGGACAAAGGCTGGATAGTGACCGTTTGCTCCATGGGGACTGGCTGCTGCCTGAGATAGGGTGGATCCTCTGAGGCTGATAGGTCAAAAGAGTTCCTTTGAGTGGAGGAGCGACGGGCAGAGGATGAAACACCTACTGCAGAGGGAGCGATGGGTGGAAGCGGAGTATGTGAGTTGTCCTGCATGTCTATCATAGCCTGGCCAGCTATATCTGACGGCTGCACAGCTGATCTACGGTGTCGCTGGGTGCTGCTGCTCTCACCACTCTTCCTATCATCATGTCGCTGGGGGCTGGCACCTCGCAGATTGTGTCCCGAAGACACCGGACTGGAAAACACGGAGTCTGACGCCTGGAAATCCTGGAGATCAATCGCGGTGCTGTGGTCAAAGACTTGGTTGCCACAGCCTCTCCCCAGCTCACCTTCAAACACCAATGTGCTGTTGAGGTATAGTTTTATATGCCGTGCACCAATGTCAAGTTCCTGGAAAAAAATTAAGACACAGTCATTTAACCGGAAAGTTTTGCAGGCCATTTGAATTTTCAGATGTCTATGAACTACATAAAACAAAAACTACACAGGTAAGGGGTAACATTTTCAATTAAATGACATCACATACAGACATGATACAAATTCAAGTGAAACAACGCAAGCTGAAAAGCAGGAGTAAAAAAAAAAAACCATCACTTGCCCCTTAAAATATTCACACAGACACTGCCTCACTTAATTTTCCCATTTCCCAGTATGTCTGTTAAATTCTGCGCACATGCTCCTCAAACTAGCTCTAAGTAGCCCTCAGAGATATCAAGTCCTGGTTGCATTGGAGAGATGGCTAAAGCCCAGCACAAATCTGCCTGATCCTCCAGGCAGGAGGCCAGTGTGAGGCCAGTGTGAGCCCCGGTCAGCTGAGAGCCTCTCTAACACCAGCAGCTCCTTACCTTATAGGTAGACAAGACCTCCCTCAGAATCCGCTAAAGGCACACACCAATTCTAGATCCTTGTTATGTAAAAAGAACTGCAATCGTGGGTTTGGACCCCTTATGAACGGCAACGAGGATGAGAGACAGAAGACCATGTTTTTCCCCCTCAACATTAATCCCGTGGGGCTAATCTCTTTCTGTTCCACATTTGGACAGACTGACGGGCAGCTAAGCCAGCCACTGCTTAAAGGCAACCACGCCCCTGACGCAACCAAACCATTACAGTCAGCCTGCGTTACAGTGATAGCACACGAGCATGTAGGATTTATGAGCTCAAGCTCAAGAAAACAAATAATCTCCAGAGTCAAGAGAGGAAAAAAACAACTACATAAAAAATGAACAACTCAACTTAGATAAACTGTAATGAGAGGAACAAAAAAAAAAATATATATATATATATATAATACAAACATTGAGGCTTCTGTTGTAGTTCCAGATTTTGATGCGGGATATTCCAAAGTCTGCTGAGCGCTCCATGTTCCTGATGATGAAGTAGAGCTGGATGGGAGGGTGGAATGGACATGTCCACATATGCCGCTCTTTGGTGGTCTGTCAACCCAAGGGGACATACACAAACAATCAGCTAATATGGCCTCTGTCCATGTGAATGAAAATGACATACAAAGTAATTATAAGGGGTGTAAAGGTACACAGAAGTCACGGTTCGGTATTTACACCAGTTTTGGGGTCACGCTGAAATGCATAATTGTTGTTGTGCAAGTTACAGTTTGTTCTACCCGGTGTCGGTTGGAATCAAGTAGTAGTGTTAAACAGTAGACACTGAACAAAACACACTCACATACAGTGAGTCATACTTTTAAAAGGCAATAGGTCACAATAAGCTGCGAAACTGGAAAGCATCCAGTAATAGATTAGTGAAAAATGAAACTTGTGCATTAGAATTCTGTTCCACTTATGGTAGGCTATATTTAAATACGGGTCTATGTGTGCACAGGATGGGACATTGCAACAAGGCTCCAGATGTTTTAATACTTGAAGGTCCTCTACCACTGCACATTTAAACATGTAGCGGTTAAAATGTTAATAGCCTCCCGTAATGTCTTTGGTCCTGTCAGCTTTCAAATGCAGAGGCTTCTTAAAAACAGCAAGGATACGTGATCAGCACATCATGATGCCGTCTCATGTGCATTAGCTCAGTGTTTCCTAATCCTCGCCCTTAAGCCCGCCCCCCCCCATCCTACATGTTTTAGATGTCTCCCTCCTCCAGCACACCTGATTCAAATGTATGGGCTGTTATCAGGCTTCTACTGAGTTTGATAATGAGCCAAACAATATCAGGTGTGCTGAGGAAGACCAGATTAAAAATAAATGGACAAGACACTGCATCAGCATGTTCAACAGTAGGTTAAACGACACGTCATCCGCTGCTGTTGAGTCCAAAGAAACCTGAAGTTTTCCCACACAGCTGATTTAAAAGAATCCGGCAGGTCTTCTTCCTCTTGTGAGTCATCTGAACTCACCATTGTCACTCGTCTGCTTCTCGTGTTTTGTTGTTTTAACTGTTTTTCTTCTGTAGTTTAATGGCAGCTGGTAAACAGTTTTTAGGCATGTTACCACCACCTGTACTGGAAAGTGGGTACTGCTGAGTGTGACTGACTTTTCCCCTTCAGGTGTATTTGTTGTAAGACTGAATGTAATCAAACCGTGATGTTTGTACTATGTCGGTTCAGTACAAATACACGCACCATTACATTCCTTTTGATCATAAATTGAAAATGTTGCAAAAACCTGCCTAAGCTCTTCTCATGAATCAGGAAAAAATAATTAAAGTTGCCAAAAAACAGTTGATAGAGTGATGAGGATTGAGTGAAAACACTTCTGTGCATTTACGTGCATTGTTATAAAGCCATTAAAAAAAAGAAAACCGTATAATTTTTCGTTGACTCACCTTCACTTTGCCATTGACGAGCGCCCCCAGATTCCCGGGATAGTCAGCGTTCCTGATGTCAAGGTCATGAGGTGACACATAAAGCTTCTTGTTTCTCAGGCAGAAAAACTGCAACTCAGTCAACCCAACCTGCAGAGCATTCCCCCAGTTTGACAGGATCTCCATGGTAACATACAATGCAGGGGTGATATCTGAGGACTGCTCTCTCTGCAATGACAACACAAAACATTCCCACATGCTTTTGTACACATACAGTATGTCTGTATCAAACACTGCAGTATCCTTATTATGACTGAAATTGAGCTTGCGTGTCCTGACTCACTTGCTGTTGGTTATATTCTGTCTTAAGACTCTGAGGAATATTGTGGCTGCGTCCGGCTTCAAGTTTCTCCAGGGCCTTCAGCAGTTTCTGTTGCTCCCTGAACAGAAAGACGACACATTCACACCATATGCATCATGAGGAGGCTTGATCACTGGAGCGGTTGAAATGGAGTACGCACCAGTTTAACCACAATTTTTGTTCCTATCAGTTTTTATAACTACACTTGTTATGCACCACTGAATGTATATTATTACCCCTCGAGTTCTCAGAAGCCAGAAAGTACTGTATTTGTACGATAACGTGCTGTATTGCATCAGCATACCTGGAGCCCATAAGCGTGATTCTCTGCATGGCCAAAGTGACACTATTGTCATCTTTCTCACTGGTGTGGTGATGCATGAAGCCGTTCATCGTCTGGTGTCCCCTGCCCTGGATGAGGAGGAGACAAGCATAGTGGAGGACATGTATAGGCTTTTGGGAGAAGGTTTAGTTTCCAGCCAATTCGAAATGATTAAAATCAAGAGCACATATGTCACATGTGCGTAGGAAACGCAGAGTAAAAAGAAAATTAAGGTCAAAATAATACACCGCAGGTTCTCTGATGCTCTGGATCAACTTATACATAACTGATACTAGTGAAGTAAAATGTTTTAACATATAGCAGCGGGAGATACTGTAAGTGGAGATACGAGAGGTTTGGGGCTGTGGGGGAAGCGGACCATGTTGCGACCGAGGTGCTCGGGACTCTGCACGGGGTTGTTCTCTCTCTGGATGGCCTTGCGCACCCTGGACACCATCTCTTGAGGATCTCGGTCCTCAGCAGAAGCCCGTCTGGCTGTTGACAGGGGCCTCTCCACGCGACTCCTTGGCCCTTGAGCAAGGAGAACGCACATTTTTAACACACATTCACAAAGCTATCCAACCTGTGCAGCAGCAACTCTCTTCCAAGGATCTATTAAAATAGCTTTAAATAGCTTAATTCCAGAATGGGAAATCAACTATTATAAAAATCTCAAGGCCTTTTATAAAAAAAAATGTGAACAGTTAGCATGGGCTACCTTCTGAGATGCTAAAAGACTTACTCTGACTATCCCAGCTCTCTTTTGAACATGGCCTATCTAATGTCTTGCTCTTCACCAGCATAGGCTTGGTGGACATAAAGGTGTCAGTGTTGTCTCGCCTCTTCGCAGACAGTGAACGTTCAATCTTTCGACCTGGAATGAAGAAAATTGACAAGCTGCGGGTCAGGAAAGAACAGGGACATTTTGCGATTCATCCCGTGATGAATCTCCTCTCATAGCCTTCCTTTGCACCACGTGCTGACAAACATTAGGCGGATGCACTTGCCATGTGCACAGGTCAGTGCTGATGAAGCAGACGAGCAGGAGACGCAGCCACTCTGGCCAATTGAGGCTCATCGTTAAAATCGATAGCAAATTTACACATGAAAGTGGATGACAAAACCTACCTTTTGGGGACGGTCCAAAATCCAGCACAATGAGGTTTGCTGAGTCAAAATGGCTTTGAGAACTGTTGGGTCGAGGACTGGAGGAAGACTTGGAGGAAGAGATGGGCAGCCCCAGCTCATCCAGACTCTCTGTGCTCTCCTCCCTCTCAATCTGCTCCTCCACCCATTCTTCATCTGACTCCTCCCCAGCTGAGCCGCGGCTGCTCCGCTGCATGCTAACCTCCAGGCTCTGGCGCAAAACCTAGTTTGAAAAAGGTCAGCATTAATATGTGCAGTCATCAGTGGGAGCACTCACAGGCACAGGAACAAGCACACACATGCGCGTTGACAAGCATTCTGTTGATTGTCCGCTATCAAAAAAAGTGTCATAAATTAGCACCCAGGAGCACAAAACAAACTGAAGTGATTCACCACGTCTCCCGCCACCACGACAAGATGGACTAGAAGTACATATTTTTTCCTCCGCTCACCTTCACTTCCTCGAGGTTGAGAAGCACCTTCTCGCTGTGCTCCTGATTTGTTCGTCCTCCGTGGTTCTCAGGCCTGGAGCTGAAGGAGCGCAAGACCTTGCAGGTGTCCCTCGGGGAGCAGGGACTCTGAGGCGAGCGCGGGCTGGTGCTCTATGTGTAGCACGGTGATTGGACAAAGGGAGATGGAGAGATGCTAAATAGTACAGACAGCTGCATCTGACATAGCCTCCCCACCCTCCCACCCCCGACCCCTCTATCCACCCATCCCCCGTGCCCCCTTACACACACACACACAGGCTTGGTGGGAACGGTTATGTCACTTGTGTCTTCACACTACCTCCATGTCTACACTTTCGTAGGCCTCAAAGTCCTCAGGGTAGTGCTTTGCTGGGCATATCCGCAAACTTGCTCCCTCCTCTGTTTGAATTCTGACAGAATCCTACATTCGAAACACATTTATATAGTAAGTGCCCTTCTATGGAAAAAGATATGTATTTTTCATACACCACAATCAAGCATTAAGAAATTACAAGCCCGTACCTGCACCCATTCTTTCCTTTGGATCTTTCCCGGGGCAGTGTGGCTTCTCTGCTTGTGGCTCTGCTCCAGATTACTATCTTCAGTTAGCTGGTGGGTGCTTCTGCAGACATCTGCTGATGAGTCACAGTACAGAAAGGAACATGAGCACAGTGCAACAGAGGACTGCCTCAGCGGAGAAGGAACACACAATTACGTCCATATGCAGATGGTTCACAGCACATAGAAGAGAAATGAAAAACCAGCTGCCAGCTACAACTGTCACTATCATTTATTCACTGGGACTGGGCATGAGATCGTGCCACGCAAACTGCAAGCTGACTAAGGAGTGGTGGCTAATAGATTGTGCTCCATATGGTCTGGGAATGATAGGAATATGAGGAAGAATCTTTGAATTCAGGGTAAAATGCCTAATTACTCATATCACAGATGTAAAAAAAATATGAATTCTGA
Organism: Dactylopterus volitans; assembly: GCA_901007715.1. Classification (NCBI taxonomy): domain Eukaryota; kingdom Metazoa; phylum Chordata; class Actinopteri; order Syngnathiformes; family Dactylopteridae; genus Dactylopterus; species Dactylopterus volitans. The sequence goes on along the minus strand of CAAKHG010031048.1, from coordinate 13,469 downwards.
TAACAATTTCGTGTTGGGTGTGTGTAAGTTCATCTTGGTCCAGCAAGAGCCGCGTACCTCCGTTACATGCAGGTGACCAAGTGGATGAGGACTTCTGATCGGACCTCTTGTTCTGCTTCCTGCAGGCTTCAGCATTGGCTCCATTGAGATAAATGGAAAAGCCTTGCTCTAGTCTTTCCAACTCAATCTCCCTGGGGTTTTTAACTTTAAGGCGCTTGAGGATCCTGGGGACCAAAAACAACTTAGATATGATGTATGCACACAATGCATATAAAGCTAAGATTCAGAACTCACATGAGAACAAAACACATTTTCAAGGTGTTCTAACCTCCACGCTTCAAATCAGCACTGTCACACACTTGTGTCTTGTTTCTTGAAGCAACCAATCAGTGCTACTATTCACCAGCACTCAGAGTCATGAAGGAATTGTGTATCTTTGCTGTGAAATCCAATCCATCTCTCCCTGAGAGCCTGTGCTCACACTTCACCTGTTTTTGTGCTGGAGGGCGATTAAATATTCATCCAGGATGTCGTCTGCAGCAGATGTAAGTTTCTTTCCTTGGCACACGTTAAACTCCTTCACGAAGACATGCAAAAGCACGCGCGCACGCACGCACGCACGCACGCGCACACACACACACACACACACACACACACAAAATGCAGAGTCAGAAAAGCATTTTAAGTGGATTAAGATGTACAATTCAGGTGCATTGTGGATGGGCAAAACCCAATTTTTCTAACTGTCGATGTCACCGGACTCTTTGCTGCCAAATGTACTTGTTCAATCATGTCAAGGTACAAGGATGCAAAGCATTCAGTCAGCGTTGATGATGATGATGAGGAGGAAAATGCGACGCGAAAAAGGATGACAAAACAGCATCATTTACATCATGTTGCCCTTATTCTACTAACTCGGAGTTGCCTTCTGGTTCGAACACACACATCGATCCAATTTGAATGTTGCAGCTTATGGACACTTGAATGACACTTCAGGATGGAGGCATTTTATGGGTTTTTTTTGTTTGTTTTTTTTGCCATGCTGTTTAGCTCTGAAGGTGTTTTGTGGACTGAAACACTTCACCCATCCCTCCATCGGCACGATGGCGAGTAGACAATGAGTGGATTTTTATTTTTAGGTGAACGATTACAATGATGAGCTCAACGCTATTATAAACACTGACATTTGAACTGTGGATAAAGATTTTTCCATTGTCTACTGATTATTTTAGATTAAAGCAATATTTTAACTGACTCTTAGGGCCAAAAGATCCTCATTTTTAAGATGAGGAGCCAAAGCAAAAGGTACAGTTTAAACATGTACTATACAATGGATATTACTATTCAACATGGGCACAGATTCTTGTGTAGTAATCGCAAGGTTTTTTATGAATGAGCAAAACAGTGTTTAACCACTGTTATTGTACAATTATGTATCCATGCACATTATTCATAAACTTAATAAGCAGCTCTTTCAAAGAACCCGGCATTGACAATTTATGCCACACATTTATGATGTCATCACTGAAAATGTCATTAAGAACTAACCATTGCTCAGACACCATGTTTGCCCCACTATAATACAGTAAAATGTAAATCTGACACACCAGCCTGAATAACAGAGTGGTAGTCCAATAGTCAGGTCGCGAGTCAACCGCAAAGGCAAGATTAATCATTCTGATTCAATCATTAAATGCCTGCACATTTTAATGTTCATATGTAGACTTTCAACTTAAGCAACTAACAAATTACACCTAACAGGAGCATCTGTTGTTGTTTTTTTGTTTGTTTTTTTTTGCATAGATCATGCCAATTCATTTTAATAAACGACCATGCAAGACAACAGCACAATAATCGTAAGGCCCTTACTCATATTCTATGGGTCAACAAGGATACAGCATCTGTCGAAGGCAGAAGCAGAAGAAAAGCAAAGAAATCTGAAGCAAAAATAGAGAATATTTATTACTGACAGCAAGGAGAAACAAAGTGACAGCTGAAACATTGTGAGGCACTGCGATTACTATCAAGAAAATCAAAGAGATCATTGAGATCTTTAAAATGTATCATAAAATGACAGATTCATTTCAAACTCAAAAAAGTGCATTTCTCGAAGAAATGTGTGTAAATGCTGAGAGCTGAAGGGAATTTTTGAAGCAATGCTGAAACATTGCTAAACACAAGGATTTCTGCAAGTGTATATGAAGCCAGAATCATTCAGGCAATATTTCATATTTCATCCCTTGCATGGCGTCTAGTTTATATGCTGTCGCAACTGTGTGACATCATGGAGCGTATGACATCATACAGTCTGTCAAAGCACAGCCTGTCATAGCAAAAAGGAAATCAAAGCAAACAGTGTTAGCATTAGCTGCATCAAAGCGGACATGGAAGTGTGCCCATTTATTTCAAAGGCACATTCTTTCACAGAAAGCTTAAATGTCATAGAGTTTAAAGGTCGGACGTGCTAAATGTCCTTATAAAGCAGAACATTGTGATAGTTGAATGGGTTCTGCAGCTCGGAGTGTGCAGTTGGCCAGTGTAACACCTGTCTTGTTTGTTTTAAAAGACTTTTAATAGGTTGAAAAAAAACCGGAAGCTTCCCCATCATATCTTCAAAAAGCTGAGAATTTTGTCATTTCGAATGCTTTCTGTGACTTGAAGTGCGCATTAGTAGTGGCCATCAAAAAAACTTGATGAAAAAAAAATGGGGAAAATTATTACTGTTGTGAAGATTTGTATTAAGATAGTGCGAATGCTTTCAGTGTTTTCCACTGATGTGTCGTTGTGACCAAACGATCCTCTCACCTCGCTTTCCATTCCGCTGCTCACCCGACGCGATCTCACATTCCGGAGAGAGTCGGACCTTCTTCAAACATGTCGCCGATATTTGGCTCTCAATCTGTTCGCCACTGCAGAAGGACACAGACGTACAACCCGCGGTTACTTGTGACACGAAACTCAAATTACCGCACGGTTAAATTGTCGCCCCCCTCCATCGGCCCGGACGGCCCAGCAAATGCGCCGTTTCCCTCGGTCAAACGTGCCCGTCGCACTTCATACTAAAAACATCCATAAGAAAGAGCATCGTTAACCTGAGGACTCACCAAGGGTCGCCGCAAGAGGCTGTGCGCCGTGATGTGTTTGGCACTAACAGCTAGCCCGCTAGCCGCGACTGATGAGGGCAAAGTAATGCTTCAGTGTCCATTAAAAGGCATCAGTAATTCATTACCGAATGAGTGAATTCTCGGTGTTGGTGAGAACGGGGAACGTTAGTTAACCGCCTACGTAGCTTAGTTAGCACTGACGCTAATAACAAACAAATGCTAACGAGTTAGCACGTCACTGGTTAACAATGAATCACAAAAAAAAGGACTTACTGTCAGACTCATGTACATCTCCCTGTCCGGTTCTAAATATTTTTTATAAAGAATACTTACTGTCCCGGAAAAACGGCGCTGTGTTGGCCATCAGCTCGCAAATTAATGAGTTTTTTCTGGGCTTTCTCATGCGCCGTGTTGTTAGTCGGTAACCAGGAGAGCTCTTGACCAATGGACAGCGCCGCATGTCTCAAGGCCACGCCCCCAACCAATCAGCGCCTCCCTGCAGCTTCAACATCCATCAATGCACAAATGTCCTTCAGAGGATGAGTTTTCTGTCAGGCTGAGGCGACTAAAGGCTAAGAAGTCAAATAAAATAAAATAAATGATGCAAAAACGCATATTTCCATGGTCAACAGCCAAAAGTTCAACACTGTTTTTATTCATTATAAATCAATACATTTTATATAAAAAGGATAGGGGCAGGTCCGAAATGACACTGTTGTGAGCGGAGCCCATACAGATCAGGTTGTGGCTACCCTCTCACCACGCTGGGGCCATTACAGCACTCAGTAACACTCATTCGCTCATTCCAAAACATCCTAAGCATCCTACACTTAAGATTAATGTACAGTTTGGAAAAAGGTATCATGGAAACAATGTGGCTGACATCAATCTCTGCAGTGTTGCAAGTATAGCGACTTATCATGCATGCCATAGGGTCTTTTTTTTATTTTTATTGTGCAATCTATTACAACCATCACCAGTCAACATTAATTGCAAAGTGTGCACATTTTTGTATAGGCTGTGAAAATTGATAAATTCCAGGAGGTAAACAATATTGAACTCAGTGTAACTGTCCTGACTGTAACAGGTTTAGGCATTTTCTGTCCAGAAATGACAAAGACTTAGCTCTTGCTGATTTGGTGTGATACATGAGATCAAAGGAGGCATCTGAGAAAAGCCAGCATCATTGTGTTTACACACATAGCCGCTTCTTGAAAGTAGATGGACATGGAAAAATGGCAGATGCTATTGGTCAAAAGGGAGCACAGCAGACTGCTTAAATAAGCCGCTCGCTGCAGTAGTAGCACTCAGAAACACTCAAAATACAGATGAAGGGTGGTCTGGTTCCAATGGAAATAGAGTTGGGTTGGGTATTGCAACTTTGACTACTTAAGGATACAACTGCAGCTGTCATTTGTATTATCTCCAGAGATAAAATGCCCTTGTGACAGACATATAGTACATTGCTGTTTGCCATGTTAACTGCAGGCCAACAGTGGTGAAGGCAATACAAGTGCAACCAATTCATCCTCACCGCACTGCAAGATAAAAGCATCCAACAAGGTTAGTCCCACCAAGATGATTTCAATGACCCTGATATTCAGGATAAATCTCCAGTTTTCTGGTAGTAAAAAATTATTTGTAGACAGGTTGTCCCAATTTCCCTTCTTTATTATTAACCGTCTTTGTAAAAAAAAAAAATAATAAAAAAAAATAAAATAAAAAAACAGCAGTGTTATCAGGTCAAATATTAATTATCTATAAAATATTAATGGGAAGAAGTTAATGGCTTTCTCTGGTCTGTTTTTAAGCCTCTCCAAACTTTGCTGGGTTATGGTAGGTAGCTGTAAATTTAAAAAAAAAAAAACAGACCACGTGTCCAATCACTAAAAACACACAAGGGGAGGAAAAGTAAAACAATAACTTAAATAGAAGTGCTTAAAACATAACAGTTCTTAGAGCCCTTTCAAAAAAAACAAAAAAAATACAACATGGCAAAGCAGGAATCCCACCCCAACAGAAAAGGAGAGATAAATGATGAGCTGTAATGATAATACTAATATTCACCCAATGGTTCACAGATGCACAGTTCACTTAAAAATCATTATCATCCCCCCTTATAAATGTTTGCTTCCTGGTCAGTGGCCCCCCCACGTCTGTGATCCGCGGCTGCCCTCTGTTTCAAGTCTTTCTGTGGTGGGAGAACAGTCTGTCTCAGTACACGTCCCCTCTTCCTCCTTTGACATCAGTGCTCGCTCCTCCTCTTTTTTCCTGCGTTCCAACTCCCACTCCACAAAAGTGTCGAAGAGGCTGGGCCAAGCCTCATCCTCGCTGTAGTTGCTCAGGTCAGGCCCAATCGCCTGGGTGAAGTTAAGGAACATGTTCCACGTGTCCCTTGAGATGCCCCGAATACCTGAGGGGTTCTCCGCCAGGAAGTCCAGCCAGTGCTCCAGGATTGCAGGTGTATCCTGTGTGAAAACAAGGCGCCACAGAGCAATGGCGATGTCACGCTGCAGCGACCGCTGGCCCTCCTCAGCGTCCAAGCCAAACTGGAAGGTGAAGCGGTAAAGGTCCTTGAAGTTCTCCTCGCCCTGAGCCTCCAGCAGCATGCAGGGGAAGCGGGAGCAGATGCCTTCGAGGCTGTCTGCCTGGATGGCTTTGCAGCCCTCAACAAACTCCTTCCTGATTGAAAGAAGGGACACATAAACGAGAATGACATTGGCCATTTCAGGCGATTAAACACAGGAAAAGAAAATGCATCTCACAAAGAAAGTTACAGTATTATCAGAGAAACTATTAGGTGTTTGCCAGACTCTTCAATAAGTGCTCTTAACGTCATGTAGAACAAAGAACAAGTCATATGTCGACAAAACAATATACAGTACACACACCAGTGACAAAGATCACTATCCTGTCTATCTATCCGAGAACTGTTGACAAATGTTACTTTTCATTTCAATGTTATAGGCCCCAACTCTGGCAGACATACTTTGTTAATTCACCCATCCAACAATATTGGCTTTCAAAAGTCACATGTAATATAAAGAGCTTCCGTAAGCATCTGCTGACAATGAAACATGTTCGTAACCAGAGTGTGGTATTGTTCAAAGCCTCTGGATAGAAAAGTGCTGAGTTAAAAATTGGGGGGGGAGGGTGGGTGCAGTGACAACTGACCCAGCCAGCAGGCAGCTCTATTCAGTTCAAGAACCAATTGCAGGGTGGGAAGGCAAAGCAGAATCCACTTCCTGTGTGCCCCCTTCCTGACAGTACGTTCCTATGCGAGTGTGTTGTGTATAGTCGACAGATTGACTTTCTAGTCTGAGATTTTTACTTTAGTCAAACAGTTCATGAAGTAGCTTAAATCAAAGAAACAGCCAAAAGGCTAGTTTTGTAGACGTGCATGGTAATATTTGCGATAACACCATTCATTTTAAGTGCTAAGGTGTCTGTTATTTATCATCGATATAAAAATGTGTTCTTCTCCTTCAATGTTAAAACTGACCACCAGATTTTTAGTCGCTGACGTTTTCTGGCCAAAATATCAGCATCCTAGAGCAGAATGCCTGATAAGGAATAAGGATGCTATTCTCAATGACTTGCACTGGAGAGGGGCCAAAAATCATCATGCCGGTCATGTGGAGGTGTGCCAATAGAACTGCCTTTTAACATTCACCAATCAGCCATAACACTAAAAGCACTGCATGTTTATGACAGAATATAACGCACCCATGCATTAGGGTGACAGAATATTTAGGACACCTCTCGGTATAACCCGGTACAGTTCAAAAGGATCACAAATTACAGTCCCAATAACAATCAATAAAATATGTCAACACCTCTTTCAAACAGATTCAACAAAAATCAAATGTTAAAACTCCTTGCAGGGTTTTTGTATTATTTTCCAACGGTAAACATGCAGTGGTTTTAATCTTATGGATGATCCGTGTGTCTGTGTGTGTGTCTGTGTGTGTGAGTGAGAGAGAGAGAGAGGGAGAGGGAGAGAGGGAGAGAGATGCCCAGCAGGGTTCAAAAGTGATGTTAACATAGCTTTTGCATGATAAGCACAACTCAACATTTAATGATTTCCAAGTTTCCAAGTAGATTTTTAACATCACTAATCCAAAAATGCAAACAACCAAACAAAAAAAGGGGGTAAAAAGGGAGATGTATGTATCCTCAACGGAATTTGATAGAAAATTCTGATTTGCTCCTATACTTACGGCGAGGAACATACTTCATTTTGCGTTATTCAACTTAAGGTCAGTATGTCACCTTTTCTACAGGAGTATACATTTTATTGTACTTGTTCCTTCAGAACATACATTGTGCGTATCATCACAACAACGCAGACACAGCATCCATAGTAAAACCATACACCTCCATGGTGGGGTGCATCTCTTAATTTGGATTCACATACAACATGGCTATGGTCAGTTTAATGCCAAAAAGGGGACAGCCTGTTGTCCTCCTGTGCAGCACATGTAATAACTAAATGGTTGATCACTGATTAAAGCCAAAGCCAGAAGTAATAATTCTGAACAATAAAACAAAAAGGAGGGACTGACTGGATCACGCACACCTACACATGCAAAAGTTATGTGATGATGTAGTGAGTGATGTGTAAAAGTGATGCCACAAATGATACATTTCATTTATTAATGTTTTTTTTGTCAGAAAAGCAGCAGATAGATGGACACGAGTATGAATGCAGAGCTTTTGTATCTGGTACGCTTGAGTGAAAATGTAACACTAAACAGAGGATCTAACAGGGATCAGTGGCCAGTCGTGAAATTTTTGGTTACAGGTGACACCCTACACCCAAAAATTACATGATCGGCTTAGCCTAAGGTTTCACTTCAGTAGCTTACATCAATCAATGTGTGAAAACTGTCAGGCTTGCAGTATTCATAGTTATCCGGGTAACTGAGTAAACCTGCTCTAAGCTGTGATTTATTATGAGGGACATGACTGATTCTTTTTAAGGAAGAGCAGGCAGGTATACTGGTTCTTCGATTCAGCTTCAATTGCACAACTCTTCCAGCTACTGCAATTCACGTATACCAGCGATAACGCGACATGCCGTTCCCCAGAATTTGGTCTTACCTTGTAAACTTGCACATGGTGGCAGCTTGAAACTTCCAGGCAAGAACAAGCACACGAAACTCTGCTGGGTCCACGCACAGGTCATTGCAAAACCTCTCCATGCCTTCCTCCAAAATAGCATCTTCCTGCTCATCCTTATAGCAGAAGAATAGCTCTTCAATGTGCTGCATGGACAGCCCATCTCCATCCAGACACTCTTCCTTGCGGGGTTCTCCTATGACTGCAGCAATGACAGGAGTCTCCACCGTAACCTCTAAGGGCTTGGTGCCATTCGACAGCTCGTTGGTGGTTTTGCTGCATGGGGCACTGTACTCCTCTTTGTGGCCTCCACCACCACCTGTACAGCCACCTTTCTTGTGGTGGGACTTGGAGCCGCTCTCCTTGTCTCCACTCTTACTGCCGAGTGAGGATGTTGGATTCTTACACTTGGTGACACACTGGCCCATGTCTCCCTCGATGGTCCCTGGTCAGTCTTTTCCTCCTCCCCTTCAGTCCCCGTCTGCACCGCCTAGACGCCTCTGCTCTGGCCCGCCGAAACACCTCAACATACCCTCAGGCCTAAGGCAGAGAACAATTTTGAAATATTCAAGGTCACACAGTGTAAAATGGACTGAGACAGTTTTACTTGTGATCAAGAGGTTAAGGTGCATATTTCTGTAGGTATTATTAAAAAAAAGAAACATAAGCATAACTGGTTTAATGATATGAAATTAATTCACCTGTGCCAAATGTGCCACGATCCAAGTCTTGCACCGCCAAACTTAAAAACCCTCAAAAAGAAAAGACAATAGAGTTTGTGTACATGCATGCAAACACTGAATACTAACACCAAGAAAAATCTAAAAAAAAAAAAAGTCTGTTACCCACAGTAACATGCAGAGGTAGAACTTGCTGTGTCACACACAGTTATGGTATTGCCTTAAAGCAGAAATATGTGCTATTGCTGAGCAACGGTGGCCTTTGCTGGCCAAAGACTGTTGCATGACACTGAAACGTTTAACTCTACTGATGTGTCAGGCAAGAGGGAGCCTGCACTTTTGTAACATAATTTGAAGGGGGAGAAAAAGACTAGAAACTGGGGCAGAAGAGAGACAAAGGGAATATTTTAAGACATGGTAAAAAAGACTTTTGGTTCTAGTTATGTCCTTTATGTTTGTGCTTGATCTCATTACTGAAAATTGTTAAAATCCAGGCGTGCAATAAGCAGTTGCTTTACCTTAAAATAACAATTATGTAATCATTTTGATGGGAAAATGACTTAATGGGTGGAATGTCAATCCCACGGTGTGCTCTAAACACCTGTTCTTGTGCATTGTAACCTGAGCTGAGCAGGTCAGAGCTCGTGGAAGACTTTTTGACACTAGAGGCTCTGCAGTATTGCATATTGTGGCTTTAAAATAGTCGCTCACAGCCAGCAGTTCCACTGAATGGCTGAAGAGAAACAGGTAAGTATCTCGCCTCTCTTCTTTGCTTCCTCCATCAGTGTCCTCCTGAGTCTTTTTTGCCTCTGCCATGATGTCTTTATTGGGAATTCCAAACTAGATTCTGGTGTTGTTAAGTGTTATGAACTGCTTACAGCAGATTCAACCAAGTCAGCTCAAATTACATAGTGCAACAGCAAGTTATCGGAGCTTGTAGTGAGGAAGCAAAAGCTGCCATACTCCCTCTTACAAGTCAGCGTTCCATCAAAATGACTTGAGTTTCAGTAATTTAAGTATAATTACAATTCACTTTGTATGTCTTATTTTATTGAATTTATCTTGGTTCATTTCAGTTCATGTTTTAGATGGATAAGGAGGATACTTAGCACTGTATCTGCATAAACGACGAATACACAAATACGAGTAAATAGACAGACAGATTGTAAGTAGTTAAAACCGGGTCAGACATTAGTGTCATATTATTCCCTCGTTACATTTCTGTAGTAATGGTGTCAATAGAAAAAAAAGGTAACCACAAACAGGATTAATTACCTCAAATAGCAAACTATAGAGCATGTGGAGTAGTTGCCTCTCTCGGGTTAAGCATATCTCAGTTAACACTATTTAAAGTCAAAGAAACACGATTGCAGTGCATGTGCCTTTCGTGTTGCTACAGACATGCATGCACTTGTGCATACATGCGAGGCGTGAATGAGAAAAGTAATGAAAATGAAATCCCATAAATTGACACCAGTGTTGACAATCGCTGTGACTGCAAAGTCATACTGCATGAGAATGAAATCGTCGTCAAGTTCTCTTTAGAAAAGGGGGGTGGAAACCCGATATGGAAGAGAAACTATAAAGATGTGGGATTTTGGAGAAAGCAAACTAATGAGGCACTGGTTAAAGCATAACGTCCACTGTACCACACAAGTAACCCGATGTGCCTGTATGAATGGAATGAATGATTATGGTGTTGCGGCTTCATACAAATAATTATTCGGCTGGTTACTTACAGACGCTCAGATGGCACTGGCCACAGATCAAAGTGTCTTTCTATTCTGCTCCATCATTGTGACCTTGAAATCCGCAGTGCTGAAAAAGACACAGCATCTTGTCATCACAAGCAGAAAACGATAGCTCGTTTCCAAACAAGCGGGACTATTTTTGTGATATGTTCTGGATATGCAATTTGACCTTTAACAATTTGCCTTGTCGCAGGATTATTGAATCGACAATTTGGTGTGGCGATCACAACAATCTAAAGCACTCTTATCTAAAAAGGTAGTGCGGCCTGAAGTGTGGCGTTCACAAATTCGGAGGTGTACAATCACCCTTGGTTAAAAGTCTAGTGAAGGACTCCCCACAACGCGCAAGACACACTTTGTCCTGAGTGACACCTCATATACAATTCCGAGGTACTTATTGAATCAGTTTCAATTTTGTATGCACTCGTCATATCCAGCCAGGATGCCCGGTCTTCCAGTAACCACAGAGGAAATTCTGCTTTCAACAAACCAACTTGATCACTGCCCTGGACATGTAGAGGCAAATCTCTCCCAGGTCCACCGTGGAGCACTTTCAGGCAAACCTTAACTTATCAGCACTTTAGGACATATTTATCAATTGGACTTAAATCGTCGTCCTCGACACACAAGAATGCTGCTACATCAACACTAAACGACGAATAAAGCATCGATAATAACAAATCGAATGTTCGCTGCAGCCATGCTGTCAAGGGATAACTGAACTAAAAAGCCAAGCTACGAACGCGTGGTTTGGTCAGCGCTTTTTGGCGATAGACAATTTCGTTCGTTCTGGACATTTTAGACTTGGGTTTGCAAACATTGTGTCATCCCTCCCTCCAAGTTTATTCGTTGGGAAGTAGCGATCACAAAGCAGGCTCGAGGCAGCCTGCGGCGCGGCGACCCTGTTGTCACCCTCTACAATTAACGGAGTACACAGCTCTCTTATTCAGACGATATCATTTCTGAAGTTGTAACCCACTTCCAAGGCATCACCGCCACCAGGCCAATTACATCTGAAACAGTCTGGCCCAGACGATGTCGCCATAGCTAGCTAGCATCGGCTCGTTTAACTTTAGCTATCGGCTAAGCTAGGCGTCTCGATTAAGGCAACGAAAACCACAATTGCCCGCGGAAAGAAAACTTACCTCCTCGCGGAGTCGTGTGGAGCGGGATTTGGCGAACGCCACCCCGGAGCATGCCAGTTCAAATTAAGTATTAATCAAGTTGGCCAATGCAGCGTATGCGATCCGAAATTAACTAAGGCAAACTCGTCGCGTTAACTCAAGACTGCTAGCTCGCCGCGCTAGCTGGCAGCTGACGAAAAAAACTTCACTGGCGATTTTTAGAAAAACCGAGCACAGCGCTCAGCGCGCGCAGTCCGTGCTTCTGAATCCATTTTGAATCCCGTCCGTTTCGTCGAAGTGAGTTGAAAGACCATCACAGACTACAGCAGCCTTTGCCTCTTTGTGCTTCCCCCTTCTAGTCATTGAGTGTAGCTTCATTATGGGCATTTTCCTGCATCACTTCCTGCCTGCTTACGGGCAGCCAACAGCTGATGTTCGCCTCAGCCTTCGCCGCGATGCCGCTAAGTCCGCTAATTATATTACCAGGATGTGCTCGCAAATGTTTACGTTTTAAAAACCAACAGGATAGTCGATTAAATGGCACGTCCCCGGTGCTGACATTAACGCAGATCCACAGATGATAATACTTGGAACTGCGGAAAACCTCTCCCGTAACTCGTGTAAAAGACTGAACCGTCGAAATCGTGCTGCGCCCAAACGGGTGAGACGTATTCAACTTTATGCGCGGCGAAAAGTGGGGGCTCGCGTTTGTCTCGAGCGTTAGGCGAGTGTGTGTGTGTGTGTGTGTGTGTGTTCTCGCTTTTCTCTGAAGCGGGGGGGGGTTACAGGAAACGTCATCACTCTGCGACCGGTGCAAGTCCGCTGCCCGAACAAGCCACAATCACGCCAATCGTCCCACGTCTGTCAGTCGGTAGGTGGTGTCTCGTAACGTTCACTGCTGCTTCGGTGGTGCACGGCGTTCATGTGTGTGAAACGATTTTGATTTTCTTTGAGCATCTGGAAATGCTGCGTCGTTTGTGCTTTGAGGAGAAGGCTAAATAAGTCCCATGTTGACGGTCACAGCTAATGCTACTTAATCTAGTTCGGTTGAGTGTGAAATCGAAGTAGAAATCAACCCGTATCCGACGCCTGCAATTTATATTTCTTTTATTCATAAGACCCAGGCCCCCTAATGTCAAAAAAAAAAAATCAGAACAAATGGCTGATATCCTTCAGTCCGCCAGGTAACACTTACTTAAGTACAAAATAGTCCTGTGTAGGTTTTAGTGACATCTAGTGTCAAAAGGTTGGGGACACAAGGCTGGGAGGCGAACCGGCCGGAGCTCGGACCGTTACAGGTTTCCCGCATGTGTGCTCAAATACGGTTTAAACCTTAAACCGAGGCTAATCCTGTATGATTAGCTAACCTTGTGACCTTGTGTCAAACCCCAGTTTTGGCCCTCATTTTTGTTTTTTGTTTTTTTTTTCTCTTACATGGCATGTAAACACATAATCATACAATTTTATTCAATCACCACAAAAGGGCGTGGTGGCATTGTTCTGGCATAGTTGGTCTCTTGAACTCAGAGTTAATGCCATCAGGCCTTCAAAACACATATACTTTATCTTAATAAACACCTTTTGCACGTCATTTGAGGATACTAATAAAGGCACGATGTCAGTGCAATTCTCTCTTGTCCTAAAAAGAGGCAAATAATCCTACTTCTTCAATGGAAAACTGACAATGTT
>CAAKHG010031043.1:0-17552 GCA_901007715.1 Dactylopterus volitans | reverse complement strand
CGTCTAACAATTGTAAGACTGTATCACTCTTCCCGACGCCAAACAGAGGATTTCCAGGTGGTCAGAATTTAGTCATGTTGTCATGTTGCCTGAAACCGTGGTCCAAAACCTGGACGCGATTCTGCGGACAACTGTCCAAAATTCATGAGACAAAGTGGCTTGTGTGTGTCAGGGAGGACCCGGCAGAGGACCCCGCCGAGCCGGAGGACGCGGGTGCTCGCGTGGCAGGTCTGGCTGCGGTGGAGCGTTTCCAGAGAGCTGCGCAGCAAGAAGTCTCACAGGGCCAGCCGTTACCCCCGAAGAGGCCCTACCGGACCCCCAGCGTGCCGCCGCTATGTGCCTTGGCCACCCGCGCCACTGTCCACCTCATGACCGGTGAGAGGCCGCGCACGGTGTTCACTGCACCCAACGATGAACGGCTGCAAGGGACTCGCACCAGATTTGAGTCCGCGTGCTTTTACTTCCCCGCTCATTCTCTTCCCGCGCGTCCCTCAGCTCCCAGCATGCAGTACAGCAGCAGCCTGGCATGCCTGACCCCGGAGCTGGCGGAGCTCCTGCTCAACCACATGTCACACGAGAGGCTCCTGCGTCCGCGCACCCTGGAGCTCTTCTTCGGCTGCCCGCTGCAGAAGTTTGTCCTGAACTGCTACCCGTACTCCACCAACGAGCTGCTGCGTCAGCTGCGGGCCTTCACGGCGCTGAAGCACCTGAGTCTGGTCAACTCGCCCCTCATCACCGGTAAGTTGTGCCAAATCGATGTGCTTTTGTTGGCTTTTCCGTATTTCACCGCTGCCGCGCGCGTTTCGGTGATAGTTGCCGAGAAGGTCTGTGTTACTATCTCATCATTTTAAATGTGGTTTTTCGTCCAGACTCCGGCTTATCGATCCTGTCCACTCTGGTCAAAATCCAGTATCTCAACCTGGCCTCCTGTAGCAAACTGACGGACTCCTGCCTGCAGCACATCACAGGTTTGCTCTCTCTGACCGCTCCGGCAGCCCTATGAACAAGGGGATAATAAATGTTACAGTTTACATAACAGTTCTGTGTGCAAGAACAGCAGCATAATCTGTGTTAATCGATTGTTACTTGAGTTGATCGGGTTCTGCCTTTATGTGTATGCAGTACATATGGTACTATACTGCAGAATGACGCTGTTTTCTCTCTGTCAATGTTTTTTTTAAAGGTTTAAAGAGCCTGTGTTTCCTGTCCCTGGACCAGACCAAAGTGAGCGATGCTGGGATGACGCTCTATCTCCAGTCAGCGCCGTCCTGCCTTTCTCAGCTCAGCCTGAACAGGACGGCCGTGACCGAGGCCACGCTGGCGGTGCTGCCCGCCTGCGCGCCACAGCTGCGGCTCCTCAGCATCAAGCAGACGAAGGTGCCTCAGCGTTCACGTGCGCCGACGCTTGTCATTACGTTTGCTGCGTGATTTGTCACGATTTCCCCCCGCGCACCGTCGTCCCCTCACCTTGTCCGCCTTGCTGGATGCCGTTTTGCCAGGTTAAGGACGTGTCGGCCTTGGCGGAGCTGCCCAGCCTGCAGACCCTCAACCTGGACGGCACCGGCGTGAAAGAGGCCTCTCTAGCCCAGCTGGCCGCCCACCCTGCCCTCTCCTCCCTCAGTTTGGCAGGCATTCCCGTCGCAGATGGCAACCACGCCCTGCAGATCATCTCAGGTTCGTAGAAGGTAGACGGGTGGAAGTGAGACCGGCCGCTCTCCGGGTCTGTCGTGAGTGGCGTTTTCAGGAAGATCTCATCCTCCGTCCCAGGTCTGAAGTTGACTCAGCTGACGCTCCCAGGCCGCCACTCTGTGACAGACAGCGGGCTCTCGTTCCTCTCCAGACTGTCTCTGCTGTCAGAGCTGGACCTGACGGACTACACAAAAGTCACAGACCAGGGAGTCAGCCAGCTCTTCACCCTGACCAGGTCATTCACACAGGTTACTCTCTGCGGGACTCGGCCTCCCTTAGGCACATCAAGGTGCAACGGGAACATTAACAGGGCGGCTGCGTGCGCTTTGTGCAGGTTGAAGAAGCTGTCACTTAGCAACACTCACGTGACGGACGCAGGGCTTCCCTCGCTGCGCGGCCTGCTGGAGCTGCAGGAGCTGTGTCTGGACCGAACGGCGGTCACCAGCAGAGGAGTGGCGGGGCTCATCACCCGTCTGCCGCACCTGCAGGTGATTCCATTGGTGATGTCAATGTCCACATGTCAATTACCCGGCTTAATTTAAAAATTTAGAGAGGAGAAACCCTCAAAACTATAAATCCCTCCCTATAGTAACTGAATACTCAAATTTAAAGCATATATTTTGAGATCTTAACTTAGTGTATATTTCCTTATACTATTTTATGTGATTTATGTTTCAAGGCTTTCCAGTCAACTTGGTCGCTGGGTTTTATGGTACACTTGTAACTCACAGATCAAACGCTGCCACGGCACAGTGCTAATTAATCCCGGATTAAAAGTGAAGCTAATCCTCTCGTAAAAGTAATAGTGGACGCTATTTGTCAAGGAAGGGTTAAGCGTGGGCTCAGATCGCTAAATGGAATGCGTTTACTTAGGTGTTTTTAATCCAAAGCATTTAACAAATTTGCCCCAAACACACACACACACACACACACACACTGATGGTGGCAAGCAAGCACAAGTCTCACCATCGGGAGCGATTGAAGTTGAGTATTCTGATCAGAGAGTCTTGAAATAAAAATACCATGTTACATTTGATGTTCATTTGATGGGATGTTGATTCTGGCTAGCGAAGTATCTTATGAGTCTGGGTTGAGAAGAGTATTTGCTGACTGTGTAATCATGTTCCTCAGCACAATATCCCAATTGATACCTTTTTTTTTTACTCAACTCTTAGAAAAGAAAACTTTGTATCCTTCTCTCTGTATTTGTAATGCAAAGTTTGACGATACCTTTGAGTACCTACGATTTTTTTTTTTAACCTTCTGTTAGCATCGTATGTAGTAATTGCACTTTGCGTCCTAGGTGTTGGGATTAGCCAGCACCCAAGTTGGAGACACGGTCGTGAGGAGAGGTCTGATCCACTGCAAGCAGCTGCTCAAGCTTAATCTCAGCCGCACGCGCATCACAGACAATGGTAAGGCGACGCCGTCAAGTCGCAGGCCTCTTTTGTTTTGCCCGCGCCCGCCACTGAGGTAACGTCATCTCCCGGCTGCTTGCCATGTTTTTCCTTTCCTCTTTGGCTCAGGCGTGAAGTTCCTGAAGCACATGCGCCTGGCTCAGGTGAACCTGGACGGCACCGGCGTCAGCCTGGCCGGCATCGCCAGCCTCCTCAGCCTCACCAACATCAGCAGCATTCGGACGAGCAACACTCGCACGCTTCCCCCCGACCAGGTCTCGGATGAGGAGTGGGAGGAGCAGTGAGCGGCGGCGCCCGCCCCCCGACCCAGCGGTCGGCCCGCCGGTACCAGGGCGCGGCTCGAGACCGCGGCTGCCCCCCCCCCGGCCTCCCCTCGCATCCCCTGAAACATGCTGCCACCAGGATAGCCTGAACTCGGCATAGGCGGAACACTCCTACTTGCACTGTTTCGACTGCAGCTCGTGCCACTAATCTGTCAATCGCGCACGCCGGCAAGTTGGAACCTTATTTGGGAGCCTCGCGTTTTAAAAATCTAGGCCATTTCTATTGTTTACATACATAGAATTAATCAGTATTTAATCTTGTACACTGCAGCCCTATGCCTCTGGAAAACTCTACCTTAATAGCTTTAATGCTGCATGTGCAGCCCTTTAGGTTGAACATACCCGCGTTCTCCTCTGGTTGGCTCTCGTGGAACCAGCTTGCAGGAACATACCTTACCCGGGACAACTTTAACATGTATCGCAGCACGTGTTTTCCCTGTAACGACTAACAGCTTGATATAGCTAGATATTAAAAGTCAATCCTTAATAACAATCTTTAATTGTCAGATGTGATCGAAAGAAGTCCTTAGGAAGATGTGAAGACAAGTAAGGTTCTCGAGTGGTAATTGATTACTCACTTATCCTTTTAAGCCAACATTGAATCTTTGACTGTGTACATGTCATGCTGGACTTACCAGAACCGCCAACTTGGACTTTATTTCTGTTCACATCAATCCTCTGTTTTGTTTGAGAATCCAGTGTTTTGTTAAGTGTGTATCTCCTTCAGTTTGTGGCGCTAGTAGTCGTAGTGTTGGGACATGCTGCAAGGAAGTCTGCAGATGACGCCTAATATTCATGGTCCTTAGAGATGACTCTTTTAGTTAGAGTGAAATAGTTAAACCACGCGCACTGCTGAAGACACACAAGATGTCAGCTTTTAATTGTCGGCTTTAGATGTTAAAGATATAACACGTTTGCTCAATTCCATGCCTCGTGACATTTCTTGATTACCACACAGTTTGGAACACTCATGCCGTGGCTACGTTCTCTTCAGGCAACGACTGGACCACTTCTCATTTCAAGTAATGAGTGTCTCTTATTATAAAAAGGTGCCACTGGCTTATTTAGTCTTGGTCAATTTCAGTATACAAGTTTTGAGTTTGCGTGGTAATTCAGATGACAGTAACGTTAACATTTTTTGGTGATTAATCTCATGAAAATGAGGGTTTTGTAAATGTGGCGCCACACTGCTGTACATCTGCTGCATACCACCATTCCAGTATGACATGAGCACAGCTTCACTGGAAGTTGTAGAAATTGTGACGGCCTGAAGAGTTGGTAAACGTTCTACACACCTTATGGACTTCATGCATCCTAGTTTCTAGTAAACTAACATTAAAGTGCATCCTGGAGATGCACCGGCCTCCCGACTTTTCCCCATCAACAGCTGTCGTTATTACCTTTTATTTTCAGTTAATGCCAAGAAATGCTAGCTTGGTCACACCCAGTGACCTGGAAGACCCGGGTGAGCAGCGCACACACACACACGGCATCGTTGTGATGAGGTTGAATCTATGCAGCCGTGGCACTCACAAGCCAGAACCCAAAGCGACTTCTAATCACTTGTCCTTTTGTTTACAGAGATGTAAAATAGTTTATTTTCCCTAAAAAGCTTTTGATGTTTCGATACAAGACTCTGTATTCATTAAGTTTAAAATGGATAATAAAAGCTTCTCAACCTAAATGTGCTGTTTTTTTATGTTCTGTTTATTCAGACAAACCTTTATTGCATTACATTGTTAAATAAGGCCGAAATGCTCTTACACTGGAAAAAAAGAAAAAAAGGGGGGGGGGGGGCGGAAGGGGTAAAACAACTTTTAAATATCATAAAATATGACCTAAAAGCTGCTGCATACATGTTGGGATAAAACAGAACATTTGAAAAATAAAATTCTATGAAGACAGCACAACGGAATGCATTCCAAAATGCACTTGAGACGCTTCGGGTGAGTCAGCCAATCAGAGTGCAGCCTGAGGTGAAGGGTGATGTGGGCGGGGCGGGAGGGAGTGGTGGGACCGGGTCAGGTTCAGCATGGTGCAGCACTGTCAAACTGAGATGGGAAATACAGTACAACATGGAGACATGTCCGATAAGATGCATAAGAGTGTTTCGAAGTTCTAGTTAGAACGTTTCCTGCTATGCGAGCCCCGCTCGTCCCCTTCAGGGACTCCGCGGGTCGGATCCGTGATGCAAGATAAAGGGGGAGGTGGGGGGTGGCTCAGACGGTGGCGGTGCCGCTTTAGATGTCGTGCACCTGCTGCTTTTCGATCTTTGATTTCAAGTGCTCCTTGTATGCCAAGATGTCCCTGTTCCACTTTGTGATGGTTTGCTTTTCGCACACCCAGATCTCCTGAGCCACCTGGAGAGAGGACGCGCAAAGAGTCATAAAAACCATGCTGGCTGCAGCTGGTAGATATAAATATCAATCCAGCAGGAGGAGGGAAAAAAAAATAAAAAAAATAACACGCCACGTGGAACCCACCTGCTGGATGAGCCTGAAGTCGTGACTGACGAGCATCATGCCGCCGTCAAACTCGTTGACGGCATCCGCCAGTGCGTCGATGGTCTCGATGTCCAGGTGATTTGTGGGCTCGTCCAGGAACAGCATGTGAGGGTTCTGCCAGGCCAGCCAGGCAAAACACACCCGGCACTTCTGACCGTCCGACAGGTTCCTGATTGGACTGACCTGGAAGTCATTTCAGCGGAGGGTTACAGACAGTTTTCCAAAGTCCCTTTGACAATTCTTAACTATGAAAACGTTCCACTAGTCAGAAAGCCGCTAAAAAGCAAGTATGAATTTGTCCATATCCCACGTTCGGCTCCGCGTCGCCATTTAGCATCTTTAGGAAAAGAATCCCATTCAAACCTGCTGTTTTCCCGTCAGGCCGTAGCGGCCGATGATCTTCCTCATCTCTTCCTTCTCCTTGATCTCGGGGAAACACTTCATCATGTACTCCAGAGGCGACAGGTCCAGCTCCAGCTGCTCTGTCAGATGCTGTTGCATAAAACATAAGATCATTTTAATATGCGGGGCTGCTCAGGATGCAGGGCCGGCCTCCAGCGGGTCTGCATGACTCTGGTCCCGCCGACCGCGTGGACCCCGTTCAACGCTGTAGAACTCAAAGACATCAGCGAGGCGCCGGTGTTTTACCTGGTGATATCTGCCTATCTTGACGTGAGAATGTTTGCGGATCATGCCGTCGGTGGGAAGCAGCTGCGGGGAGAAAACGACCAGCTTGAATACACAGATACAACTGCAGGTTGTGGAGGTAAAAAAAAACAAAAAACAAAAAGTACAATCTGACATACCTCTCCCATCAGCAGCTTCAGCAGTGTGGATTTCCCTGCTCCATTAGGCCCCACCAGAGCCACTCGTGTATCCAAGTCAATACCAAACTCCAGGTTTTTGTATATGTGTGGCTATAAAGGAAGATAAACCAGTGAAAATGATAAATAACTCCCAAGATTCAATGAATGGGGAGAAAAAAAAGCTCCGGTTATACTGAAAAATAACTATACTCACCGTGTTGTCGCTGTACTTGAAGCTCACATTCTGAACCATGATAACAGGAGGAGGAATCTTCCCACAGGGAGGAAAATAAAATGACAGAGTCTGCGGGGGGAGACAGTCGGGTGTTAAAGAGTCATGGCAGTAAATGCACAAGTGCATCAAAAAAAGGTCAAGGGGTCGCCAGCGTCGGGCGCGTCACAGCACCTTGTCATTCACGACTCTTTCAGTCAAGCCCGACGCCACCATCTTCTGCAGTGTCTTCTCTTTGCTCTGTGCCTGACGCGCCAGCTTCGCAGAGCCGTGACCAAACCTGGCTATGTAATTCTGGAGGATCATAATAATAATAATAAAGTCTTTATTTGACCGACGACGGTGATCACGTATTGACCATCTGAGGGTCCGGTGCTGTGAAACTGTTCCAGCCAAGCACGCGGCCTTCGTCACTTGCCTTCATGTGTGCTATCTGGTCCTGCTCCCAGTTGAAGCGTTTCATCTGGTTCTCTTCCAGCTCCTCTCTGGTCTTCACATACTGGTCGTAGTTACCCTTGAAACAAAAATAGATTTGCACGGTCATCCAAGGGTGGCTGCGCACGGACGTTATTAGAACCGGCCCACCCCAAGATTCCTTATATAGCTCCATGAGGTCACAGACTGCAGAGTCAGACTGCTCCGACATCCCAAATTGTGCGACTGAGGGGTGGGGGGGTGGGGTTGGGGGGGTCTCGTCTCACCGTGTAGTATTTCAGCTTTCTCTGATGCAGGTGGATGATGTTGGTGCACACGCCGTTCAGGAAGTCTTGGGAGTGCGAGATGAGCACGAGGATTCGCTTGAACCTGATCGGGGGGAGAAAAAAAATGAGCGTCAACGCGTGGTCAGACTTGCCGGGCCACTGTGTTCGCGGGGCTGCGTGTGGACCTACGATTTCAGCTCCTCCTCCAACCACACACAAGCGTCCAGGTCCAGGTGGTTAGTGGGCTCATCCAGCAACAACATGAAAGGCTTGATGAACAGGGCTCTACAGACCAAAAGAAGATCATGTATCACATTTGCATGCATAAGAAACCGGTCATTATGTAGCGTGGTTCTCTTTATGGAAGCGGGTTCTCTTCCATCTGATTTGCTTTGAATCTGAGGGCTAAATGAGAAGACATCTCCTATGTCTACGCAGCAAATATGAAGCTCCAGCCAGCAGCAGCTTAGCATAAGGACTGGAGAAGTTACACTGCTGGCCTCCTCACCTGGCCAGAGCAACGCGCATCCTCCATCCTCCGCTGAAGTCCTTCAGCTTTTTCTGCTGCATGGCAGCGCTGAAACCCAAACCATGGAGGATCCGGGAGGCCCGCACCTCGGCCTTGTCTGCGTCCAGCTCCTCCAGGCGCTCATACAGCTCCATCAGCTTCTCGCACTCCGCTACGCGGGGATGAGAGGAAGAGCAAGTCAGACCAGTCCCTCTGCGGCGATTCAGAGAACGACCGCTTTATGTGCTCAACGTCAATATTTAAAAACGGAGAACGGCTGCATCCTCTTTGCCGCTTGCGCCAGTCGTCGGCGTATCTGTGTAATTTGAGACTTGCGGCGCGTCTGGCGTCACTCACAGTCCTCGTGGGCGAGTCTCTCAGCCTCCTTCTCCAGCATAATCCTCTGTTCATCCACTTCCATGACACACTGCAGAGCCGTCTTGTCGCTGGGGGCCATCTCCCGGGTCAAGTGGTAGATGTCTATGTGCTCTGGGATCGGAATTTCCCGGTGTCCAATGGCTGACAACAGCATGGATTTTCCTGGAAGATAAAACAATTATTTTTTTGTTGTAGTAGGCAATATCAAATTTGCTGTAATTGGAGAGCTCGTTAAGGCGCGGCGGCGTGTTTAGGACGTCACGGGAGACACCAAGACGCCGATTACCGGTGCCGTTGAGACCGATGAGGCCGTAGCGTCTGCCAGAGTTGAGCTCGAGGCTGGTGTCGGCCAGCAACTCCTGGCCGTGGAAGGTGAGCGACAGGCTGCTAATGTGGACATCGGTGCTGTTGGGGTGCGAGGCCAGGACGCCCGTCACCGCCCGGGCCTCCGTCTTCCGCAGCTCAAACTCATCCAGCTCCTTAGTCAGGCTGGCGATACCTGTCGACACAAAATCCTCCTCAGACATCGGCTCGCCAAGAAGTGCATGATATTCTAAAAATCATCACATCGGGGTACAAACCGCCGATAACCACGATGAATGCCCCCCGGGAGGGGGGGGGGCAAAGCCTAAAATAAATTCCCGTTCGAAAGATCAGCGCCCTCACCGTTGCTCTCCGCTCCGTTGAGCTGAGTCTCCGGCTGCTCGCCCTCCTCGTTCACCTCGTCGGGCTTCTTGGTTCGCTGGCGGGCCTTGGCAGCCTCCTTCTTCTTCGCCGCTTTCTTCTTGGCTAAGTCGGATGGCATGGCTGCTCGGGGCTGTTTAGCGGGACAGAGGGGAGGGGAGGGAGGGAGTAGGGTGAGGGAGGCCCGGCATCGACAGTCCTCACCCTTGAATTCGCCCCGGCGCGTCGGCGTAAAAAGGACGTCACCCTTCTCCCGAGTTGTCACCCGCCTCGATTTTTACGATCGCTTCGATTACGAGCCACGCTCGAGCAGATTATAAAAGGAGATACACTCGTTGACAGAAAGTGCTGTCAAGGATACAAAAATCGCCAGTCTAGCGGGGTCGAATAAACAACTGGTCTAATTAAAAAGACTTAACTGTTTAAAACCGGCAAACGCATTTCGGTTCCTCCATGTCCCACCTGCTTGCACGTTGGGCTGCTCGCTGTTAGCCGCAGCCTGTTAGCACAGCTGTTTCCAGCTAACTAGCCGCTGCCACAAACGTTTTTTTTGGGGGGGGTTTTATTCCGGGTACAATTGGCCGCTCGAGACCGAATAAACCGACGGCGGCACTACGGCGGCAGCGTTACTCGATCGAGACGCGATGCCAGACCTAACGCCACAATCGCATCACCCCCTCGCGGGAAAAAAAACTAGCAGTTGACTGCGTTAGCTACGCTAGCATCATTAGCCTCAATTGACAGGCCCGGGCCGCTGAAGCTAGCGTGACGCGAGGCCCGGCTAGCTACCAGGTCTCGGGGCGACTAATTCGGCGATTACTAAAATGTTCTCAGGGCAACGCTGGCTTGATAGGAAACCGACGACTGTCATCTCCCAACGTCGCCGCTGTCACGCGCCGCTTAGGTCTCCCTTACCTATATAATGAATCGCCGATCTCGGAAGCACACCGACGTCTCGTGTCCACTTTTCGCCGGGTGGATGTAGCCGCTCTGCCGGACCGCCAGACAGACCATATATGGTCATTAAGGGCGGCGACAATAAATGTCCCCTCCCCTTCTCGTGGGACTGCAGTAAAAATGTCCCTCTACTCCCGATAGAGAGGCAAGTTTAATGTAAAAAAAAATCTGCTTAAGCAACACAACCGTATAGAACTGACATAGATCCATATGACAGCACAGGCTGTACGTGGTTTTTCCTCGCTGTTATATTGGATGATCTCGCAGCCGTTTTTGTTCCCCCCCCCCCCCCCGCTAGCTTGACTGGCAGTCGGCGATGATGCTGCTCAGTCCGCGCTGATGATGATGATGATGATGACCACGACCTGAGTGAGGAGGGACTGACCGACGCTGCTCCGACGGAAGCGTGTGTGACAGTCGAGCCAAGGGGGGAAGTGAAAAGGAACCGGTGGTGGTGGTGGTGAGGGGGGGGAAATGGATGACACACACAAGACCGAGCTTGACTTTTTGACAGGCGGGACGCCGATAGACGGGAAGCGAGCAGGCGGCTCGCAGCTGTAGGAGGTGGATCGAAGCAACGGACGCGGCGCTAGCATGCTAGCCTCCTCTTTGATGTTCGCTTACCCGACTCCTGCTGGGGAGGTATTAATTCCTGAAAACTTTCCTCTTGCCGCTATTTTTCTCCCCTCTTCCTCTTCTTCTTCTTCTTCAATTCTCACCTTTTATAGAAATAACCGCTAACTGTGTTCCAGGCGTCGGCGTCAAAGGTGTGTGTCAAGTTAGCTTACTTTTTTTTTCCCGAGGCGGCTATTAGCGCGGACGCTAGTTAGTCGAGCTAATTAACGCGTAACGGCGAACTGGCCGCGAACACTTCCGAGGCGAGCGGGTCGCCCGAGTCGCTGACGTTCCCGAGCCCGGGCTGGCTGGCTGGCTGGCTGGCTGGTTGGCTGGCTGGTTGGCTGGTTGGCTGGCTGGCTGGTTGGCTGGTTGGCTGGCTGGCTGGCTGGCGCGGCTCTCGCGAAGCGGCAGTTAACCGTCGACGGCGCCGCAGACGTCCGCAAACACATCGCGCTCGTCCGCGGATGAAAGCCGCCCCCCCCCTCCTCCTTCCCACCAGCCGCCCGCACAGGAGCGCGTTCAGTGACGCGGCCGCGGCGAAAAAGATTAAAGATTAAAAGCGCGTGTCATACAGCTGAGATATATCTTTAATCCGAACGCTTCGCCGTGGCGACCACTTTGTGACTACCTCGTCGGTTTTTTTCGGGGCGGCGGGGTGCTAGAATGTGACGCTCGGCGCGGCGCGGCGCGGCCGCCCGTCCGTCTGTCAGAGGAACAATCGAGCGGCTGTGTGTGTGTGTGTGTGTGTGTGTGTGTGTGTGTGTGTGTGTGTTTTAGGTGAGGTGAAGCCTGGCGGGGAGCGTCTGCGCGCGGCAGCGGGCCGCTGGAGTCTCCCCAGTTCGGCCTCGTCGACCGTAACTCGCGAGAGCCTCGACATGCGGCTCTCCTCGTTCCTGGCCGTGTTCAGGCCTGCGCTGCCCCTCATCCTCGGGTTGTCCCTGGGGTGCAGCCTGAGCTTGCTGATGGTGTCCTGGACCCAGGGGGACGCGGACGAGTCCTGCAGGGCCGAGATGGGCAACGGGAAGATGTTCCTGGGCAGAGGGGACGCCCAGAGGGACCCCAGAGACGGGGCGGGCGAGGAGGACTTCCAGCCGCGCATAGTGCCCTACCACAAGGACCCGAACAAGCCTCACAAGAAGGTCCTGAGGTGAGTGTGGAAGTCTGCTATCTTCTGTTTACAGGTGCTGATAAATGCAGAGATATCAGCGTGTGTGTGTGTGTACAGGTTATCACAGAACATTAAAACCACTGCATGTTCAACACAGAGTATAATACAACAACCCTGCAATAAATTCTCCCTTCAGGAGGAGTTTTGTTTCCTTTTCTCCCCGAATATGTCTTGGAGAGTTGTTGACATATTTCAGTGATTGCTGCTGGGGCTGTTATTTGCGGTCGTGTTGCGCCGCTCTGGGTCACGCTGAGAGGTGTCCATAATATGCTGCCTGGCCCGAAAAAAAAAAGGGCAGCCACCTGGATTTAACTAAGCGAATAGGTAAGAGCCTCCTATTGGATAATTACTGCATGGGCGATTATCTTTGAGCTGGCAACAAGTTATGTGACCCCAAGTGATGCAATGAGTAGGTTCTCATTTGTTAGATAACCACGTCAAAAGATGCATCCCGTGGTCGCGAAAAAGATGTTAGTCTGTTTGAGAGGGGTCAGATCGTTGGCATGCATGCAAGCAGAGAAAATGTCGAAGGGGATTGCAGACACTACCAAAAAATTGGGTTAAGAACTGTCCAATGCATTTTTTAAAAACTGGAAGGATGGTGGGGAACCAGCAGTAGAGCTCTGGGCTCTGTCTCACAGTGAGAAGTATTCCACACGCACAAAGCGAAGGGAACACAAGGGATTGGGATTGAACCGCTGTGTAGCCTAAGGAAAACTACTTATCAGTGAGGCTAATCAGAAAAGGCTTCAGTTTAGTTTGGGCTCTGGAGCAATGGAAGAAGCTTGTGTGGTCTGATGAGTCCAGATTCACCCTCTTCCAGAGCGATGGGCGCGTCAGGGTAAGGAGAGAGGCAGATGAGGTGAAGCCCCCATCATGCCTTGTGCCTGCTGTACAAGCCTGTGGGGTCGGTGCTGTGATCCGGGGGTCGCTGCAGTCGGTCAGGTCGAGGTTCAGCAACATTATGTGCCCAAAAAAATAATACAAAATACTGAATGACCAGGTTATTACAGCAATGGATATTCCAAGATGACAATGCCAGGATTCATCGGGCTCAAATTGCGAAAGAGCGGTTCAGGGAGCTTGAGGCATCATTTCCTGGCACGGATTGGCCACCAGCGTCCAGACCTCTGACAATCTTTAGGTTGTGCCCACGAACGCTCTGCGCGGCGGTCCGACTCTCCCATCAGCAGTACAAGATCTTGGCGAAAAATGAATGCAACACCGGAACGGAAGTAAATCTTGTGACATTGCAGAAGCTTAGCGAAGCAAAGCCGCAGCGATGGTGTGCCGCAATCAAAGCTGAAGGCGGTCCAGCGAAATATTGGTGTGCGCAATGCTTTTTTGTAGTGGCGACTTTATTTTTTGGGCCAGGCGGTGTATTTTGTCACTGCAGTGCATGTGAGTGGGATGACCAATAAATCGATACAAATTAAACATAAAACTCCTTCCAAAGGGAGAATTCATTGCAGGGCCGCTGCATTACATTCTGTGGTGAACATGCAGTGGTTGTAATGTTACGGCTGATTGGTGTATTTGGACATAATGAAACAAACAATCTGACGCAAGAAACACGTCTTTTATATTGTAGACTGGAAATAATTTAATCAAGGGGCGATTTGCGTTTGTCAATTCTCCCTTTAACAGGCTTACATTAAATCTCTCCTGCAATAATCTGAATGCACCGAGTGGGCTATACGGTGTGGGTGGCCTATAGATTAGCGCTTACATTAGTCAAACGTGCTTGGCTTGCCCAGATGGGAATATGTGACCCGGACAGACGATTTGACCATGTTGTACACAACTTAAATTGATAAACACCCAAGCTGAGCATCAGCTAGGAAAAAAAAAGCCAATGGGTACAGCTGATATTTCAAGGACCTTCAATTTTTAGTCTCCAAAACTAACCTGTCATTTTTGGCGCTTGTTTCCAGAACGCGGTATATTCACACTGAGCTGGGCATCAGGGAGCGGCTGCTGGTGGGCGTGCTGACCTCCCGGGCCACCCTCAACACGCTGGCCGTGGCGGTGAACCGCACGGTCGCCCACCACTTCCACCGCACCTTTTTCTTCACGGGCCTGCGCAGCCCCAAGGTGCCCCACGGCATGACTGTGGTCGCCCACGGCGACGACCGCCCGGTGTGGCTGATGTACGAGACGGTGCGGCACCTCCACCAGCACTACGGCTCGGACTACGACTGGTTCCTGTTGGCTCAGGACGACACTTACATGCAGGCCAGTCGTCTGTCGGAGCTGGTGGGCCACCTGAGCGCGGGCCAGGACCTGTACATGGGAAGGGCGGA
Source organism: Dactylopterus volitans (assembly GCA_901007715.1). Taxonomy (NCBI): domain Eukaryota; kingdom Metazoa; phylum Chordata; class Actinopteri; order Syngnathiformes; family Dactylopteridae; genus Dactylopterus; species Dactylopterus volitans. The sequence goes on along the minus strand of CAAKHG010031043.1, from coordinate 3,263 downwards.
GGAGTTCATCGGCGGAGAGGAGAAGGCGCGCTACTGCCACGGGGGCTATGGCTACCTGCTGTCTCGCAGTCTCCTGGCCCGCCTGCAGCCCCACCTGGACACCTGCCGTAACGACATCCTCAGCGTGAGGCCCGATGAGTGGCTGGGCCGCTGCATTATCGACTACCTGGGCCTCAGCTGCGTGGAGGTGTACCAGGTAAAAGAAAAAGCCCTTAGGCCCACAAAACTGCATGTAAAATTAGATTTTTTTCATACTGATTGAACACGTTTTTGACAGTTTTTCAGAGGAAAGCTGTAAATGACATTTCTTCCCACAGGAGATGACCTACCGGTACTTCGAGCTCGGGAAAAACGCCGATCCGGAGCGCGAGGACAGCGCGCAGTTTAAAAGCGCCTTCACCGTCCACCCGGTTTCGGAGCCAAATCTAATGTACCGCCTACACAAGCGCTTCAGCCAGATTGAGCTGGAATGGACTTACCTCCAAATCCAGCAGCTGCAGGTCAGTCAGGCTTTGTTATGCCGTTACTCGGCACATTTTTTTTTTAATGCGCCGCCGCGGTGATGAGTTCTGTCTGCAAGTGCACTGCTTGTTCTCCCCGCCCATCCGGGAAGGAAGGCAGGAATTCCTGGCTGATACAGTTGTTGATGCATGTCAGAGGGTGAGAGTGAGAGTTTTGCAGGCGCCTGCCGTTTCACAATCGCGTGTGAGTTTTTCGAATTTGATCGCCACTGTGAGGCTTCTTTTGTGAAATTCGAGGCGCTGCTAAAGGTAATCCATTACTCATGCCAGTTGAGGACAGTAGCTTTGACCTCCCGGTTCTCTGACATATTTACGGTGAGGTTGTGTGACATGTTATCTATGTGCGCTCATGCAGATGCAGATCAACAACCTGAGCGAGCTGACACCGGAGGGGAAGGCGGGAGTCTCGTGGCCCGTCGGAATCAATCCTCCCTTCAAACCAAGAACCCGGTTCGAGGTCATAAACTGGGAGTACTTCACCGAGGAGCACATTTACTCCTGCACGGACAGCTCCCCCAAGTGCGAGATGAAGGGCACCGACCGCGCCGACGTCACCGCGATTCTGGAGATCGCGGTGGAGCGCCTGAACGAGCGCTACCAGCCGCAGCTGCGCTTCCGCAAGCGGCGCCTGCTTAACGGATACCGCCGCTTCGACCCCACGCGCGGCATGGAGTACGTGCTGGATCTGGCGCTGGAGGCCTACACCCAGAAGGGCCACAGCCAAGTCATCGCCAAGCGGGTGAACTTGTTGCGGCCTCTGAGCGCAGTCGAAATCATCCCGATGCCCTACGTGACCGAGGCGACGCGGGTGCAGGTCATCCTGCCCGTCACGGCCCAGGACCAGGACTTCGTCGGCAACTTCCTCGACATGTACGTGATGAACACGCTGGACACCCACGACAACGTCCTGCTCACGTTCCTGTTCATCTACGACCCCTTCGACGCGCAGCGGGTCAGCCAGACCGACGTGTTCGCCGGCATCAAGGCCATGATCGGCGAGGTGGAGAAGCGCTACGCGGACGTGAAGATCCCCTGGATCAGCGTGAAGACGGAGGTCCCCTCGCAGGTGAAGCTGATGGACATCATCTCCAAGAAGCACCCAGTGGACACGCTGTTTTTCCTGGCCAGCGTGTGGACGGAGGTCAACGCCGACTTCCTGAACCGCTGCAGGATGAACGCCATCAGCAACTGGCAGGTCTTCTTCCCCATCCACTTCCAGGAGTTCAGCCCGGCCGTCGTCTACCGCGACCAGCAGCCCTCCGCCGCCTCCTCCTCCTTCAGCTCCGAGTCGCTGCGAGACGGACACTTCGACCGCCGCGTCTTCGACGAGGCCTGCTTCTACAACGCCGACTACATGACCTCGCGGACCAAGATGGCCGCCGACATCTTGGACAACGAGGAGATGCTGGAGAACATGGACGTGTACGACATATTCGTCCGCTACTCGGGCCTGCACGTGTTCCGGGCCGTGGAGCCGGCGCTGATCCAGAAATACGTGCGGCGCTCGTGCAACCCGCGCTTCAGCGAGGACATCTACCACCGCTGCGTCCTCAGCAACCTGGAGGGCCTGGGCTCGCGCTCCCATCTCGCCATGGCTCTGTTCGAGCAAGAGCAGGCCAACAGCACCTAGAGGAGGACCCGGACGTCCCGGGGTGGCGCTGGCACCTCCGCAATGCTGAAACCTCACACATGCTGCCTGGACTGAAGAATGTTCAACAGGATAACCGTAGCCTCGTACTTTTGTGACCCATGTACTGGAATTCTCGCGCCCACGCCGACGGAGGTCAGTCACGGCAGCTCCCGCTCAAGGACGCCGCAGCGGAGCGGCCGCGCGCCGACGTCCGCCTGTGTTCACCGTGAAAGGGTCGCGACCCGCGAGCCCGTGAGCGACGGGCCACCGAGGCGGCGCGGATCACTGAGAAGCCGCCATTTGTATTCTACTATTAACGTATTCTCCTGCAGGAGCCAAGCAACAATATCTGTTACAAAAAAAAGTGTTACAAAGCACAGGACTTTTTTTTTTCCATCTTGAAATATTAAATGAACAAAAAGCCTTCATTGTGTTTTTGCTATGATGAAATAATCTTTGTTAATCTTGAGCCATAAATCTTCCCCGGTGAAGACGTTTAAAGATAATACTGGAATCAAGTTGAAGCCAACGGCTGCCTTTTCTTAAAGATGTGTTCTGTTTTTTTTGGGTTTTTTTTTAAAGGTATTAAAGAGTGACATTCCTGCTCAGCGGTTCTTGGTTCATTGTGTAAAAATATGTCTTATTAGGGGAAAATGAGAGTAGTTTGCGGTTTCTCCGTAATTAGTGGGAAGATGTTGATAGAACCTGAGTGCCGCAGGCTGGCACAGCTTCTCTGATCCTGTTCTCTGCTCGGCAGGACTGAAGAAAAGGCAAAAAAAATGGCGGAGAGGAGAAAATAAAAAAAAGAGGTCCTCAGCATGATGGCAGCTCGTCCTCCTGGTTTGCCCGGAGATGCCGAGCTGCAGGCCTCGGCGGAGGCGGCCGGCCTCGTCCTCCCTCTCCACCCCTGCCCGGGCCTCCCTGGGCCTTGGCGAGTGTTTTCCCGAGTCTTTGGGGAGAGGAGTGAACCCGGCGCCCAGAGGGAGGCTCAGGCCTGCCCAGCCAGGGTCCGCCGCGGCGCGTGCGTGGTTAACCCTCGCAGCGAGATGGTCGAACAAGCTGAATGGTCTACTTCACCCCCACCTCGCACCCCCCCCCCCCCCCCCCCCCCC
>CAAKHG010031041.1:0-11878 GCA_901007715.1 Dactylopterus volitans | reverse complement strand
CAGTCTGAAGAGGGTCGTTGATAGGCAAACTGTTGGCAAACCTGGGCAGCAAAGATGGATAAAACAAATATCTTTATACATGTTCAAATTACCACAAAATCAAAAGGTGAAAGCAAGTTCATCTAAAGAACTTTTGCGTGCTTGCACCTTTTTGATTGGAATGAGATGAAGCGGACAGTTTTCAGAGAGTCCAAGAGCTGCACGGGGGACAGCATGATGCGCGCACTTTATAACTGTGTAACAGTGGTCTAGTGAGTTAGCATCCCTGGTGGGACACTTCACATACTACATATATATTTAGGAAGTTCTTCAGCTGAAGTGCACCATGCGGGATGCATTCACTGAGCCAGGTTTCGGCGAACCACTGGGCGGCGGATCTGCCAAAGTCCGAGTTTTTTGTGTTGAGGAGCAGCAATTCTTCCATCTTATTTGCCGGCAAGCGGATGTTTGCCAGGTGTAAAGTCCCCGCTGCCTCGGCTTAACCAGAACTCCTGCTCGCTTTACCCTGCCTGCATCTCTGACCAAACTCATAGAGAGCTGCTGTGCCTAAACCAAAAATCACCGTAAAACTTTCGGGGTCAATGAAAACCGGAAAAAAAATAAGTGACTTGTTACCTGGTCATGACACGTGCATGTGTCCTGTTGTCCATTTTGCTGGCCAACAGCAGGGCGTGGCCCCAGAGACCTCCCTTCATCGCTGCTTCGAGTGCATCCTGTTCCGTAGACAAATAAAATGCTCCAAATTTCACAACATACAAGCTGAATCAATTGACTATAGTGCAGTTTAAGAGGTCGTTCTTACCTTTTTACGGCCGAATAGCAGCAGCTCCCTGAAGCGCTCTGTTTCCTTACCAACATTTTCCGGGACTGTCATGAAGGTGTCGGATAGGAGGGACAGTGGTCCGGCTCCTGGTTCCTCTTCGGCTCGTGCCAGCGGTTCGTTGTTAAAATCAATCAAGTTGGCTTCATTTGGGCTCTTGCCTGGCAGCCAGACTGAGCGATGCTCCTTCAGCAAGAGGTCAGCGATGTCCGTGCCGACCACAGTCTTAAGAAACAGAGGTGGGGCAGTTTAAAAATTGTTCCAGTAAATACAAGTCTAATGGGTTCCCAGTGGCATCTGCAGAGTCTTACCCCGTTCTGTCGACAGAGCAGCACTATGAAGTCCCAAATTAGGCAGGCAGAGTCTCTGTCTAAGAGGTTGTTGTCACGGGAGCATTCCAGTGCTTTGTTCTGGGAGAACTTTATCACATCAACCTTGTGGGTCTCTTCCCTGATGGACAGGATGCAAGATGTCAGACAGGTTAGCAATGACTGCCCAAACCGAAAATGCATGATCCAACTACTTAGCGAGTTATTCCAGCTTAACTAAACTCTGACATAGCTATATTCTTCTGTGTGAGCAGAAGAGCTGCACTGGTGACATGTTCCTTCACCATGACAAACAATGGGTCTGTATTTTGTGTTTTATGTTGCTGTAAATATACTGCTAAAAATCGAGTGATTCACTCGGTTTTCTGACATTTGGTAAAAACTAATACATTTTTAACATTGTTTTTTAAAATGTATAAAACTGTACATTTTTTATCTGAATTTAATGTCTTTATCCTCTCATAGGCAAGAGACTCAATGCAATTTATTACGTATAAATACACTCACTTAAGAAGAGGTCCAGGGAAGGCTCGTAGTTCTGCCTGATCCAACGTGTCCTGCAGCATGGTCTACACAAAAGGTTTTCAAAATAATATTCTCAGAAGTCTGCAAAATCGTCAGTGAAATTTCTACGGGTAACATGGTGTTTTTGTCCATTTAAAAAAAATAAAGAAATAAACAAAATATGCATACACCTGGTCACATCTGTTTAAAATGTCATGCAGGTATTTTTAGTAGGCTGGACCTTAACCTTAAATAATGTATCAAATGTCATCATTAATATAAATGCTGGAGAGGCTTTTTTAAACAATGGATGGAGAAATTAATTTCTGTTTTTAAGCTTTCTGTTATAAATCTAGTGTTTCAATCATTTCTTACACAAAAAAGTCAGTTTAACACACCTGGACATACTGACAAAGCTAATTTTAATGAGTTAGGGAGATCAATTTTCTCTTGTCAGATCAGTCTACAGATATTCTTATATGCTTTTCTGTTGTTTTACACTGCATAGACACTGTAACAATGATACCGATAACCTCTGGCATCAAAATGAATACGCAACATTAACCCTCTTGAACACTTAAATCCCAATTTGCCATCTTGTGAGCTTTCAAATAATCCTTCTGCAACACAAACAAAAAAAACACCGAGCAAACTGCAAAGCAATGACTAAAAATGTACCTCCATGTTGTAGATATCAACAAGAGCAGGCTGTCCAGCTGACGGGAGATTGGGCAGAACCTGAACCAGATGACCACCAGGTCCAAAGCGAGCACAACGGTGGGGTATGGTAAACTTCTCCGGGGTTGCAGGACGAGGCGGAGCTGAAAGAAAAACATCAGTTTGACTAAAATACGTAAAACACATATGAGTCTTGACAAAACTTGGATGTTTTTACGCGACTAGTTTAATTTTTTCCCCCCTCCATGCGCAGCTATATGTCCTTCCAGGCAAATAAAACTTGTAAAACCTGTGTAGAAGTGTGTAAAAAAAAACGTATGTGCATGAACGTGATTAATAGAGATGCATCATTATGTCAGAAGCGATGCCAGGCAGCAGTGTCATTGCGGGGTGTTTTTGGCAGATGCTGAGAGTTGACATGGATCGGATTAGACACAGCTAAATATGAACATCCGTAAACAGCACAAGTGTGTGCAGGTCCTACTTTCCTATAGCTTTAACGTGCCCACAGAGCTGCACCCAAATCACTTGTAGTTTTCGGGTGAGAGAGAGTGACAGGCCAAAGGAACCAGTGCAGAACACTAAATGTCAACTTTTTTTGAAACGGAACATTGTGTGCTTACGTTGCTCAGGGGCGATCCAGGTGCTGTCTGCCGTGTATTCGCCAGTATACATGTACTGTCCGTAGTTCTGAGACGCATCAGTCTGGTTCTGGTATTGTCCATAGGAGTAGTCCACGGCTAAGGTGGACGATGTGTTGTCATAGACAGCCGACACCAGGTCGGGCTGGCTCCTGTATGTCTGGCTCTGCACAGAGGGAGGACAAACGAGAGAGAAAAGTCAAAAAGGAAGACAAATAAATGGAGCGGCAAACATTAACCTTACAGCACCCACCGTCCATGCCAAAATGCAAATAAGCAGAATTATCAACTTGAAATGAATCAAAATCAGCTTTATTGGCCAAGTTTGTGCACGCAAACAAGGAATTTGGCAGTTTTTTTAACTCCACTCACACTGTACAAGAATTTAACATTAAATATTGAAAATATAAACTAAGAAACTAGAATGAATATTAACAAGTCTTCATGTTACAATTTATACAGGTTGGATCAGTGTGCATAAAATTGTAAGGTCATGGACTAGTGCAAGTTGAATTATGAGAGGTGCAAGAATGTAAGAGTAGCAGGTATACTGTACATTAGGTAGATGATATACTTGCAGATTTAACATAGTTATGCATACAAAGAATTGTTGCACAGTGGTTTTCTGAGTTTCTGTGTCCATTAAGAGTTCATCAGAGCGATAATCCGGGGGAGGACGCTCTCTCCGTGCCTGGTGGTTTTGGCTTACATTCCTCTGTAGCACCTAGCTGAGGGGAGGAGTCGAAAATGTTTGTGTCCGGCGCGTGAGGGATCTGCAGATATGTTTGTTACCTGTCTGTTTCCTGACCGTGGACCACTAGAAGCCTTTTCAAACCTACAGTAGAAGGTTTCGGGGGATGGTCTCCTGTCATTGGTTATGTGCTGCAGGCCTCTCTAAACCGATTCAGGGGCGTTTGTTTGAGAAGCTGTTCTTTAGCTTCTCATTGTAGCTCCTCTTTGCCACTTTGATCTCCCTCGTTAGCCTGTTCCTGGCCTGCTTGGACAGTGACAGGTCCCCCACTTCTGTGGCCTCTTCCTTTGCATGGTGCAGCTTCTTCAGATGAGGAGTGAACCATGGTTTGCGGCTATTATATGTGCAGAGGGTCTTGGTCTGCACACGTCTCCTTATAAAAAAAGTGATGTAGGAGGTCATGGAGTCAGTTAGGTCACTGAGGTCTGAGCTTTGCAGCTTCAAAAACATTCCAATCAGTGCAGCCAAAGCAGGCCTGCAGCTCCAGCTCTGACTCCTCTGTCCACGTCCTCACAGTCCTGACTACAGGCTTGGAAGTTTTTTTTTAATTTCTGCCTGTGGGCCGGAATGAGATGAAGCAGTGGTCAGTGGTCAGAGGGTCCTAGAGCTGCACGGGGGACAGCACGATAAGCTCCCTTTATAACAGTGTTCCAGTGTTCCAGTGTGTTAGCATCCCTGGTGGGACCTGGTGGTGAGGTTTGCACTGTTTAAATCCCCCAGAATAATGCGATAGAGCCCTAGTGTTTTTTCTCCACATCTGTTACCTAGTCTGCCAACCAGTGTAATGCCGCCGTTACACAGACCTAAGGAGGGATGTAAACACTGACAAGAACAAACAAGTACAACTCTTGCGATGAATAAGAAGCTGCAGCTTATGAAAACAGACTCCAGGTGAGAGCTGCGGGACTTCTTTAACACTGACATCTATACACCAACCTTCGCTTGTGTAAGAGCAGATTCCATCTCCATTTATTTTCCCTGAGAGTTCCATGTTGGTGTCCGCATGGAATAGCTGGTCAGCTGTAGTGCGCTGTCCAGAATGCATTCATTTTTTTGGTGAAACACTGTACGGCGGATCTGCCGACATTCGAGAATTTTGTGTTGAGAAGCAGCAATCCGTTCATGTTATTTGGCAGGGAGCGGACAGTCGGCAGATGTGAAGATGAGAGCAGAGGGTGAAGTCCCCACTGCCTCAGTTTAACCATTATCTCCACCATCCTGAGCTGGTTCAGCTCCAGGTGGTTACGACTGCAGCAGAGGGACCAGCTTTTCCACCTCTCATCTTAGGACTCGTCACAGTCGCCAGATCAGACCAGTGACCGTTGTGTCCTTCACAAATATCCAAAGTTTCAGAGAGGGGTCACCTGAGGTGCAATCATTAGTGTGGAGGGATAGGAGCAGCAGGGAAAGCTCTCTCTGTGAATGAAAAGGTCTGACGTTTATGAAGATAGACTCTAGGTGATGCTCCGTGCTGCAATCTGTGCAGAACAGCTTGAAGTCGGTCAGCTGTAGTGCGCCAACCGGGATGTGCTCACTGAGCCAGGTGTCAGTGAAAGACTGGGTGGCGGATCTGACTTTTTTGTGTGGAGAGTCGGCAATTCGTCCATCTGATTTGCCAGGGAGCGGACGTTTGCCAGGTGTAAGGACGGGACCGCTCCTTAACCAGGGAGTGAGGTACCAAAGGGGCCATACGTGGCGCCATCTTGGATCGTCCAAGATAACGCTGATGTATCTGGATATATTTATATCTTGAGACTGACTTCAATTATGAAAACGGTGGCTATCGATATGTTAATGAGTGGCTCAACTTTGGAACTATAAAACAGTGGTTAAGCTGGGTTAACAGCAAAAAAACACGTTGAAGAAAAATGTGCAAATTTACTTGTTGTGATCTTGAGCTGAAGCTGCTTTGCCTGCTGTGATGGCTGTGGGAGCTGTGCACGCTGTGTGCCGACTGTTCACTGTGAACGCTGCGTCGGTCAAAGTCGTCGCCGTACATATCACCGCGCCGACGATAGTCATCGTCAAAACTGGCATCATAACCCGGGTAGTACCTCCACTGGTCATCATATCCTTCTTTCCTGTGAGGAGAGGGCACAATGTCTGCTTTACACACTGCACATTTTTACAAAATCTGGCTAAACCTATTACAATGGGGCTTGTAGACATATAACAAATGCACCAGAATTCATTCACACATGCCACTCATCTGCACATGGAATTATCTGCATACCTGGCAGGATACATGTGTTGATTATAGTAGTTGTCTCTGCCTCTGTAGCCATCATCATAATTAGACCAGTAGGCCTGATCATAGTATCCTCTGTATCGGGGGTCATACTGTCCATAGTTGTATCCTTCCCACAGATCATAAAGAAACAGAAAAGGATTCGAATAAAACACCATTTAAAACACCATGTTTTGTACAAGATCAATTTACGCAAAATCACTGAATGACAACGGGAAAGATGCATTTTAACTATAGACTACTGATAACCAATCACAGCTTTCCAATATCTGTCTCATACCTCCATACTCATAGTGCTTGGCATAATCTGCATAATATTCATTGTAGGCACTTCGGTTTGCTCTATGGTAATCTTCAGGATAGCCTTGCCTATCAAAGAGACAGCACACAAAAAAGGAGATTTGCAGGTCAGGGGTGTCAGTTCGTTAAAATATACTTGAAATCTTTTCTCAGAAAATAAATAAATAAATAAATAAATAAATAAATAAATAAATAAATAAATAAATAAATAAATCAATCAATCAATCAATCAATCAATCAATCAATCAATCAATCAATCAATCAATCAATCAATCAATCAATCAAAGCAGATTCATTAGACTGTTCCACTGACCTGGATGACGGTCTGTCAGAGTACTGACTGGTCCTGGAGCTGGGTCGGTCTGGCTGAGGCTCCCTGTACTGGTAGTTTGGATCACGGTAAGCTGGGTTGGGCCCTTCAAATCTGCCATACCAGGGATCTCCTCTGCCTCTATAAGGATCACCCTGCAAGGTAAAAATTGTGACATAAAGATTTTCATGACGTGTGAAAATGTACAGTGATTAACTGTCCCTACAAATAATGACAAAGGGTGGTAATTGGCACTGCATGTTGTTGTAGAGAAAGATTATTCATACATACATGATAATATTGCTGTGCTCTCGGATCCCCGGGTGGGTACTGGCCAGGAGGATATGACGCTCTGCTATCTGGGTAATCTCCATAGTTACCATAATAGCCTCCATACACCTGCCCTGGCACTGGGGGAGGGGGCCCATAGCCCTGCTGGCTGCCCAAAGAGGAGGGTGGTCGCGGTGGCTCTCCTGGGCCTGAAGGTGGAGCCCCTGGTGGAACTGGCCCATGTGGCCCTGGAGGACGTGCAACAGGAGGAGGAGGAACGCCTGCAGCGGCAGGACCCTGCGCTGGAGGTGGATACTGACCAGGGGGTGGTTGTGCTCCACTTACGGGAACAGCAGGAGCATTACTTTGTCCCTGTAATGCAGCCTGGGGAGCTGATGTCTTCAGAGGTTCAGTTGGTGGCTGCTGGGTGTTTGCCACTGCTTGAGGGGGTGCCGACGGTACCTGTGGGGTAGATGAGGAGGGTGGAGTCTGCACAGGGGCATTCCCTTCCACTCTGACCCCCTGCTGAGCATCTTTGGTGACCTGTAGGTAAAATCCATTACTAGACTGTGGAGACTCTTGCAAAGAGGAAGGATGGCCAGATGCTGGATTGTGGGCTTGTGATTGGTGCATAGAAAAATCAAGAAGTTCATAATTTGATGGTTGATTATGATTAGGGGCAGAAGCAGTCACAAGAGAGGCCTGTGGATTAACCGGGAGAGCAAAGTGGCCGTCTCCAGCAAAAGATTGGCCCCTTGACAGAGGCGAGCGGACTGGCTGAGACTGTGGCGGAGCGGTGATTTCTGAGGTTGCTGCCTCTGGGTTGTCACGAGTCAGATTGAGTGGAACTTGGTTAGAGGCCAAAGAACTGAAGCTCACTGGTCCAGGCGCAAACAGTGGATTCTGATTTGGAGTTATTAAAGGTGATTGGGAGGTTGCGGCTCCCTGCCCCGGTTCAAGTGATCTCACAGGTGGAGTAGTTTCCCTGAAGCTGCTTTGACTGGCTGCTTGAACGGGTGTACTGGGGGGAATCACATTGTAATTGGACACTGGCGGGGCAATCAAGACAGGCTGATGGAGAGAGTCAGATACCAGGAGCGAGGCGTAGCCCAGATTTCCTTGGGAGTCACTTGGCTCTCCCTCACTCACCTTTGGTGGGTTCTCTAGGTTCTCTGAGTGCTGCTGTGGGGTCAGTGGGATTCTCTGAGATGGCTGGAGGTCCAGTGGGCCATCCTCTGGAGGCTGGATGACATCAGCACTAGGCTCTCGTAATGGGGCAAGGACTGTTGGGGCAGCAGGGGCTAGGAGAATGTTTGAGCTTAAACTGGTAGGATCGTTCTGTGCCCACAGAGTAGTGGCAGGGCTCTCACAGGGCCTGCTGGATCCATGAGCACGAGATGAGGGTCGGGAGTGAGAATGAACAATTGGGTGTGTCAGAAGTGATGCACCACCTACAGCTCCAGCAGGCAGGGGGTGCCCTGGGCCATAAATGTTCTCCATATTATCTGGTGGCTGCTCTAGGTTACCAGGAGTAGAATCTGTACCACCTTCCGCTACCATTTTAGCCCTGTCAACTTCAACAGGACGCACTCCCACCCCATGGGAGCGCACAGGTTCAAAGGAGCTGTTGGCACTGGCCTGAAAGATGCCAGTGGGTTTAGGAGGGCTGGGTGTGGGAGGCCACGTCTGCTCCGGGGAGCTCTGCGGTGCAACCATATCTCCAGCTGGAGATGTGTCAATCTGCTCAAAGTAGCCTCCGGTGGCAGCGGGAAAGTTTGAATCATCGGTGAGCCGAGGGCTTTCCTGCTGAATGAAGGTTCCCACCACACCTTGGTGTCGGCGGGTGCCAGTTCCACTCCCATGACTGATATTACTATAGTTGGATGACACACTGGCAGATCTCATTGGTCTTGGAATAGAATCTGGAGTCTCCAGGTTAGGCCCAGCTTCAAATGTGTCTACTGGATGGGCTGTAGTAGCAGTGGGGCTCCCGTGGGTTTCACTGGGCAATACTTCCTGGTTCGGGACATACTCCAGATTCTCCACATGGTCATACTGGGAATCGGGGGCCTTTTGGCTATTTCTAGGTGACACGGGACTCCCATCGTTCATGTACGGTAGGTGTGTATTATCTTCTTGTGAAGCTCCTTGGTAACCTGATGGAGAATCTGCAAGGCCAATGGGGGCCTGTGGAGGAGCTTGTGGGTTACTGTGATGCTGAAAGGATTCAGGAATACCATTAACTGCCTTATTTCTCTCTCCAGCCAGCGTTTCCTTATTTTCCACATCGTTGTCTTTGAAGAACATTGAGATTGTGCCAGAATCCTGAGCATAGGGAACAGTGGCAGAGGCAGAACTAGGTTGAGCCCCAGTGTTGGATGCATTCTGAGACCCAAAAGAGTCAGGCTGGGGCTGCGGATGGCCTAAGCCAGTACCCATTTGGTGGTAGCCTGAATCCTGAGGAGGTTGGTTTAACCATAAGTCCTGGGGAGTAGCACTCTGATTGAAGTAGCTCTGGGTTTGGAAGAGTGAGTTATGCTGTTGGGCTAAATTTGGGTCAGGCCATTGATTGCTAGGGGGCTTTACAGCACTCTGGGGATGAGGAGGTGCCTGCATCTGGGGATGCCCAAGTTGTGTTGGAGGTGTAGGGGTGCTGTGAAGTGGCGATGGGGTGTGGGGAGGGTACATCTGGGTTTGCGGCTGTACATTAAAAGGCTGTGGCGGGGGGTCATTTGTAGGCTGGAAATAGTTCTGAACTGATGGTGGGCGACTTCCATGATCAGGGGCCCACTGGGAAGAGGAGGCGGTTGGAGGCACTGGCTGGAAGGGCACTGGCTGAGGAGGAGGCGGCTGTCCTTGAAATTCCTGATTGTATGGCGTCTGACTAGGTGACGGGGCAGAAGCCACAGTCGGTGGCTCCGCGGCCATGGACGTTGTCTGTTCTTGTGAGTTGAAATAGCCCTGTTCAGTGTGTGATCGTGCATATCCCGTGGGACTTGGTGCTGGGTAAAAACCAGGTGATGCTGTACTGTGAGGGTTGAACAGGGTAACCCCTGGCATAGATGACGGCGGGGGGCCAGGTGGAGCAGCTGGAAAGTCCTCCAGTGTTTGTGGTTGTGAAGGCAGACCTGAGCCGGCCTGAGAGTACATGGCATTAGGCGGGGCTTGCATTGGTGGAGGGTTACTGTTGGGTATTGTTGGGAGACCACCGGTAGCCATGGGGGGAGGAGCTCTGACAAAAGCAAAAGGGTCTGTCATGGGTTGGGTAGAGGGTGGCATTGAGGCAGGAACTGCTGCTGCTGCTGTATGCTTGTTAGGCCTGGTCCTGCGAAACATGTTAGGTCTAGAAGGAGGAGGGCCAGTGGCCCCTGGAGGGCCGGTGCGAGGAGGGGGCTGCATGATTAACAGGTCTGACGGTCAGGTCACTCCAATAGATGTCACTCAGGAGGCAGAAATCAGGCGTAGCTGGATGGAATAAAGAGAAGGAGCGAGTGGTTAACAAAAAGCAACACATGCCTCTCTGCTGGATCTTACCACGCCTTTATTTGCGAAGTCGTCCCTGATCCTTTTAAACATAATGCACAACGTGGCAACTTCAACATGACCCACCTGCCAAAGTGGCGGAAGAATACTGGACACTGAGCGGAAGGTGACTGACTGATTGCAATAAATGTCAACTTTAATCACATCAATTCACTTTTGATGCTCGCCTTAATCAAACGCATTAGATACATGCTTTTGAGTCACGAAACTTGAAAAAAAGAATCAACCTTGAGCATCGGGTCTTTTAGAGTGTGCTGCCGATGCGGTTCGTTCTTTTGAGACTAAGATTAAAGATATCTTAATTGAACTTCTCGGAACAAGAACCAGGTGATGAAACTGCTAAAGAGTCAAAAGAACATATTGGTGATGGCTTTTTTTTTGTTTGTTGTTGACAAGATTGTAGAAAGTGTCAAAGATAATAATCCAGATCAGTGAACGTGACCCGGTGACATAATTATGTCTTAAAGATCTAGAAGCATCCGTCAGCGGGACGTTCAGGGGGAGGTAACACAGAATGACAGCTGCCGTTTGACTACATCATCATGGTCATGAGGTAACTGCAGGTGGTCCTCGCCAGGCGAATACTACCGGTGTCACTACGGATCCCCAGACAGCCCATTATTTATTCATCAACACTGTTGCGAGCCCGTAAAGCTAACGCTAGCGCCCGCGGGGTGGCAACTTGCCCGGTCGAAACGAAACAAAACTCGCACTAGCACCCCGACGTACGTACACGGCTTCTCTGTCGCGGGGAGGGGTGGGGGGACGTTGGACCCAGCCGGAGGCTCGCTCCGTTCGGGTCCGACGGAGCGCCGAGTTACACATTAAGCACCCTCCGAGGTAAAGGTCCAGGGTGCTTAACTCGACAGCTAACGGCGTCGCTACATTGCTCAGCGTGTCCCGGGCGCCATAGCCAGCAGAAAACACTCGTGTCCAAAGTCGTTTCGCCCTCATCGACGTGACGCGCACCGAGACGCGGAATGCCGTCCGGTGTCCACACGCGCTGGGACGCGACGGAGGGGCGTCCGCCCGAGCGGCTGCGCGTCGCTCGCCACCCGTCGAGCACATTTGAACGGGCTCGGCGCTTGGTCGGCTAGCGGCTAGCGCCGGAGCTTGGTCTTAGCGTCCCTGGCTAGTTAGCCTGCGCTAGCTACGGGGACAACAGTCGGGACGTCGGCCGCAGGCGCGCGACCGCGGCGCTCGGGCTCGAACGGCGCCGCCGCTGGCGCACAGCTACTCTCACCCGACCGTGGGAAACGTGTACAGGCAGAAACAGATTCTTACAAATGTGCAGGACGGCGGCTGTAGCACATCGCCACCATCTTCAATGAACACATCCTACTAGGCTACGTGTACAAGCGGCGTCACGGGCCAAACAACGATTGCGTCACGATGGGGCGTGGCCTGTTTTTTTTTTGTTTTTTTTAAAGGTGCATTCTGTGTATTTCTCAATCTAAGTACATTAACATCTCCACCTAAAACCC
>CAAKHG010031040.1:0-26581 GCA_901007715.1 Dactylopterus volitans | reverse complement strand
CAAGAGATTTTTTTTGTGTGTGTGTGTGTGTGTATATATATATATATATATATATATATATATATATATCCCAGTGTGATGGAAATGCAACACAACAACGCGAGCGGCGTTTCCCCGTCGATGCATAACTCGTGTTCACGATCACGAATATTTTCTCATCTTTGAGGGCAGCGCTCAGCCCGGCGTGAGTCTTGCCAGACACAGACGCCAGGCGCTGGGTGGATGTGCTGAGCATCAGCTCAGTGTTATTGGCAGCTAGCTGGGGCTAGACAACCAGGGGCTTTTCCTGATTGCTCCTACAAGGCTGCAGCCTGTTGGTTTAAGAGCTGTGGGAGGCTGAGCTGTTTGTCTAAGCTGCACATGATGGGAGATAAAGTCAGCCTGATCACAGAGCTCCACTGTGGGCCTGCCTGCTCAAACACTGCCATACACACCGCCAGGCCCGCTCTGTCACGCACAGAAAAATACACTGGCTTACTAACAACGCGAAACCACGCGCAGCAGTTCGGTGGCCGCGTGTGTTTTTCAGGAAAAGTCTGGACCAGGACTGCCGGCCCAGATGAATTATGAGGAAGAAAATCCGGGGGCAAGAGGTGTATTCCCAGCACAAACAAATGCAAGAGTGTGGCAGATGGAGAACTCCAGAGTATTTAACTATTAGCTGTGTTCCAAAGAGCTATTTAATACTGTATATTTAGTTTTTGTTTTTCAACAAATATCTGCGGGCATTTCCCAACGGGAGCCATTTTGTCACAGTTTGAAAACTGGAAAAACGGGTGACAGATGCGAAAGGCGTCGGTCAAGAGCGCTTTGATGAGCCAAGTGACGTTGGCAGACAAAGAACACGCTGCTGAAAACCAGTTTACAAAAAAGATACTTTAATTCCGTCATTAGTAACTTAAGACTACAGCCATGGAATTGAGCGGAATAATCAGCTCGGCATTTACGCCATGTCTGTGGACGAGGTCTTGATTATCCCAGAAAATTACGCAAAAGCATTAGCATTTGACGTTAGTGAAGGCAGCTTTAGCTTTAGCAGTGTATGTGATGCATTGTCTGCGTAGCTGTGGGCGCCGCCTTGCCGTCGCCTTGCTCTCGTGAGTAGATATGATCAGCAGGGATATTTACGTGGGACTGATCGAGCCAGCGTAGAAACAAGCGGGTCAGAAACCAGCCAATACCGGTCAGCGGGGCCAATCCATGAGCGCATCGCCACCGTAGATAACAGAAGCGTTCACTCAAACAAAATACCTCTCCGCAAAGACAAAAAAAAACCTAACAGATGCGTTCCGGGCGACAGTAGAGGGTGAGCAGCCCATTGTGTCTGGTCTTTACAACGTTATAGACACATTATCGACTTGATAAGACTTTATTTTACAATGAGAACAAACAAACAGAGGAAATGACATGTGCAAGGATAATATGGCGCTTCGGCAAGACGATGTCTGTCTTGTCAGTCACTCGAATTTCTGTTTCATGGCACCTGCGCAGGGCCGGAAGCCGTGCGGCACCTGTGGCCGGCGGTGGTAATGGGGGACGTTTTGCTCAAATTCTTGCCGCCAGAAAGGCTTCGGAAGTACAGCCGGTGAACGGAGAACAGAGGCGAGTGTAAATAATGGTGACCTCAGCGGCGACCGCGCAGTCAGATCCCTTTGCCTCGGTTGAGGTGACGGATCCCCCGTTGCAGCCACGGTTTGGCCCCCTGCTCACCTCCAACCCATTCGGAAGTGATTTCAGGTTCATAAAATGACGTTCTGTCACAGGAACTTTGAATCCTGATGGGCAACAATAAAGGAGAACTTCAGTGTTTTGTTTTTTTTCCAAACCGGGACCCATTTTCTGATGGGTTTGGGTCAAAGTGACTGACAGGATCAAAAAAGCATTTCAATTTGTTCTTTATTGAGCAAAAATGTTACAACCAGAAACTGAACTGGCTGCAATATAATCAAGTGGGGCAATTATCCACTGGAAAAAAAAAAAAAAATGAAAGTGGCAGATTCAAGTAGTTGTTGTACATGTCACAATGGGACGATTCCAGCAAATACAGAGCTTTTAGTTGACCTTTGACCTCTTCAGTTGTCGACTGTAAGTCCAGTCTCGTAAGGATATTCAGCTGATTGTTCTGCTCTCATCCTGATGTACTTTCATCTGCGCTGCTGCAGGTCAACGCACAACTGAAGCTAATAACATTAGCTGCTGTTTTTTTTTGTTTTTGTTTTTCCCGTAAACAAGTATTTCAGTGTAGAATCTCCGCTCCGGTTTCGAACGAGAGACGTCACCCGCAGTGGTTCCATCCATCTGTAGTTCAGCCGGCCGCGCCTTCAGCGAGTCGCTGTCCTCTATCGGTCTTTTTTTAATTGCTCTGAAGTTTGGAGCTTCGTTTTGCGGCTCAGAAAGGAACCATCGATTGTGTTCTAAACTTTGCTGGCTGTTTTAAAATCCGCCCATCCTCCGGCCTCTCACTCCGACTCGCCTTCACATTCTTGTCCACCTGCGACGAGTCAGCTCCCGCCATATTTCAGAGTGATCTCATCCTTCCTATAGTGATGCCCGACATTTTTCGCAACCACTTGAGCCTGTCAGTGCTTAAAAAATAAACAAACAAAAAGTTGAAAATCGCCCTGCATGATTGCACTGCAGCCTTTTCTTGGGTTCTCCATCAATACTGGACACACTGAGTTGACCTTTGCTATTATCATTTGTCTTGACCCAAAGCCATCAGGAAACAGGGTTGAATAATCCGAAAGTTCTCCTTTAAAGTCTGCCAATACTTTGGTTGAGATGTTAATCTGTGTGTGTGTGTGTGTGTGTGTGACGTCATGGTCTATTTTGTTAATCAAATGAGGAACAATTATCCCCATGAACACACAGTATGGAAACTACTGCGCCCAAGCAGGAAAGGTACAGGTGCTTGTCTGCTACCGGACTGTCATTTTCGTGTACTTTTAATGCCTTTTAAACCTGTTATGTTGCCGGCGTGCATTGTGCTGCAGCTCGGCCATGTTTCGAGTCAGATGCACGGCCCAGTGGGCGCCGACGTCACGTGACCAGGCACGTGAGGATGAAACGAAAGAAGTGAACCACATCAGTGTGTCTGCAGCTGCAGGAAGGCAGAGCTCTTGCTCTACATGTAAATGTTCAGGAAGTGCGAGCGCTGCGGTCAAACACACGGCTGAGCACGAGAAAACATAACAGTGTGATGTCAGGATGTCAGAACGGGTGATTGTTAAGGTTTGTATGACTACAAAATGACATAGGTTATTCAAAAAAAAAAAAAAAAAAAAACTCGACCATTAAAAGGTTTTTCGTAACTTGCTGCTGGATTCTCCAGCTGTGGCTTCTGCTTTGTAGAAGGTAGTTGTGATTCTGATATTATGCAGTGAGACCGAAAGGAACCAGAGCAGACTGTGGAGTAATCTTCAGCGTGCAGGGTTCTCAGAAAGCCTTTCAGACAGGTGAGTCCAACGACTGACGGCCGGTTCCTCACGCAACGTCTACAGCCCATTTGTTGCATAGCAACATAACATCGCGCGAGTGCCACGTACTGTGCAAACTGTACTCAAGTTGCTTTTACCGTGCATGTTTGTGGGTGGGCATGTGTTCCGGCCTATATTATTCTGCTGGTTATTTAATGATAAGTGCGAGGTGATTTTATATGCAGTTTCATAATTCTTGCCCGTTGCCATTTTATTCCAGGTAATTTGTATGTAACCGTGCTCTTTTCTGGTTTGGCATTCATGGAAAACAAAAAAAAATAAATAAATAAAAAATAAGCCCTACGAGAGAACGCAAGAAGCTCCATCATGTCACAGAACAGTGGTTTTATAGGTCACCGCACTTTTTGAAAAGTGCTTTCTTAAAAATTAAAAAAAAAAAAAATGAATAAATGAGAGAAGGTTTGAAAAGTGGCTAAAGTTGGCAGCGGTGACCTGAGTGTGTCATCACGTTTCTGAGGGGACGGGCGCTTCTCAGGCATCTGGAGTTACGCCATGTGACAATGAAGTTAAAAAAAAAAACATCAGTCCGGACACATACACTGGCCGTGGTCTACCAACCTGCACTCCACATGCAATCACATTTGTCATCTATCAACAATTCATCTGTGCTTTGATTCAACCATGAAAGCGCCGCGAGGACGGTGTTTTACTAGAGCGAGGGTATGACACTCGAACTGAGGACCAAAGGTCTTCTCATTGATGGCTTCACCTCAGCTCGCCCGGCGCGTCGCCCTCCCTGTCGCGTCCCAGCTGTGGACACAATGGGGACGGCGCTGCGGCGCGCGGTACAACAAACACGTCTCCTGCAAAGCTCAGCAGAAACCTCCTCATGGCAGCTTTTCTGAGAAACAACAGCAGCGTGACGTGAATTTGTGTGTGTGTTTTTTTTTTTTTATGTCAGGATGGGTTCAGACAGCTGTGCGAGGCTCGTGCGGCGTCACTTGTGTGTATGTGTGTGAAACTGGACCATAAACTTTTTTCTTTAAAAACATTTGTGATAATTGGCTACCTTAACGGGCATAAAAAAGCGTTAACTTGGAATTTGAACGTCACAAAAATCACGCAACATTGCCTCAAATGTGGTGAGTGACCGGACGCCCGTTTCCGCTTGCGTCTGCAGGCAGAAAAAAAACGCTCCGAATGAGCTTTGTCATTCGGCAGGTTCATTCATGGGAAGCCGCAGTTGGAGGAGGTGCTCGGGAACGCAAACTGACCTCTGCGTGATGTTCTGGATATTGATCGGACTTGCTGGCGGTAACCAGGAGGCTCTGCATGACAAGGTCAGCGAATGTAAATGAGGCGGTGTGAGAGCGGGAAAAAAAGCGCAAGTCTGCAACATTTCCGCAAATCCAGCCGATGCGAGTCCGCAGGTGACCGCGAGAAGAAGAAGAAGAAGCAGCTCTTCCTGGTAGTTGAGAGGTCTACGCCGGCAAAATATGGATTCCATCACAATACATCCCGGATAAATCCCATCAGCCGTCAGGTCATAACCGCCGCAGTTAACCCCTGACTCTGTCCAAAGAAGGTCAATAGCATCAGATGCTTGACCACCTCCCGTCTCTGGTGGTCCCTATTGATCTGCAATTTTCAAATCCAGAAGCCTCGGTTATAAGCGATGGCCTGAAAGCAGCCGGCGCCACATTCCACGCACAGCTGACCGGCACCTGTCCGGAAACGTGTGGACGGTGGAAATTGGCGATACAGGTGATGAGGTGGTGAACTCAAGCCAAGACTGCAGAAATGTAACATGAGACGCATCATTGAAACGTAACGCAGCCATCACATATTACACATTCACTGAATATCGCACATCATAAACAGTCAAAGCAACAGTGTGATCTGTGCTTGAGAGACATAAATATCCCATTTGTAAAATATATAAATCCAGCTGCACATGTGAATTGTGCTCAGTGGCATGTTGACCAATCACTTCATGTCCTAAAGACGCATGCCGACTAAAATAAAGAGTTACATCGATGAATCAAACCTGTTGATCTGTCAATCACTTTGGCGAGATGTAAAGAAATCAGTCCGATTGCTGCGAACACATCGATACTGTGGTTGTGCTCATGTGTCATGAATGATGACGAGACCGAAGAATCAGGAGGAAATGAGTGTTCGGTGACCAAAGTGCCTCTCTGACTGTGGCCAACAACCTAACTTCAATGTCCACTGGTCCCATAAGAACCACAAGTTCTGTCAGAACTCATTTCTCATTTCTCATTTTTGTATGGCTGAATTTGGGTGGGTAGAGGGCGGGGCCTGAGGCTGGTTCACGTGCGCACATTTCTGGGTGGACTGTGATTTATTATGAGAACCTATCGGACTGATTGAGACCAACATCTGGTAAGCAGAACTGGAATTGTGCTGATGCCACCGGGCAGCCTCGCGACCGTGTCCTCTGGGAGTAAAATGCTGGATGGTGACGTGGCTCCTGCAGGACTGAAAGGCAAAGTTAAACTGTCCAGACCAACTGAGAGAAGCTTGATAAATCATAAAAGGTTTATTATTCTGGGGACAAAGACAGACCAAATGGTGGTTACCGATATACTATTTGTGTATAGGTAAAGATATATATATATGCAAAGCAGCTACATCTTAAAAGCGGGAAAAGATTATGAAGGACTTTCTGTACTAATGGCTGAGTGGTTTGGACAGGACCTGGGCTTGTTTTCCATTACACTTATGCAGGTGCAGAAATGAAAATGTCTCATTATCTGCAGGTAAGACTAATACAGGAAAGAGGCTGAGAGGCGGTGCCATAGCAACCCGGAGCCATAACCCCAACCCAGTGACATTTACTCCTACGAGCCACAGCGCTATCTGTGAAGCCCATTGTTGCCGGCTGTCATTTTCCATACTCTCCTTTTGAGGCTTATGACTTTAATTGCCTTTGTTGTGTATTGGAAAAAGAGAGGGACAGAGAGAGAGACAGAGGGAGGAAGAGAAAAAGAGAGAGGGAGAGGGGAAGAGAGAGGGAGTGAGGAGAGAGAGAGACAGGGAGAGCAAAGCTAGGTGAAGTAAGGTCTCTCTTCCAGCCTCCAGTAACTGAGCTTGATCATACAGCCCTTGAGGTGGGTACTCCTGCCTGTCCTCACTGGGCTTTTACAGGACATGAACCTGGCGGGCCAAACAAAGCCATTTGTCAAAACGGAGCCATTAAAAAAAAAAAGAGGACAAGCGGGGACATTTGCCTTTTGGACTGAACTTAAACAGTTAAAGCAGATATTAATTGCGGGTATCAGTTCGAGTACAATGCTTTGTAATGACTCAGTGCCATAAAGCCAGACCTCTTGGCAGCTTCTCAACACTTTCCCAGCTTTATCACGGATGTCACATGGAGCCAAGCTAAGGAATACGCAATTATCCCCTTTAAACTCTACACTGGCCCATTATTTATACTAGCAGAAATACTCTGTGAAATGCTAACACTAAATCATCGCACTGCTAATATTAGTTCATATGTGTAAAAGGATCGAATTTATTCTAGGCGGTTTTTTTGTTTGTTTGTTTTTTTCAGTTGTCAATTTCAACTACACCTACAGGAGCAAAAATCCACGCAGTTATTAAACAATCTCTGCCGAGCAATGACAACAAAACACATGGACCTCAAAACGAGTCAATGGGTTGTCCTTCAAATGCACAGACTCACGAAAAATCTACAGGCGCAGTAGGCCAGAAGTCTTCATAAGGAGGTGTGCAGGCCAGTCTAGAAATGTTTGGTTTTTGTTTGTTTTTTTTAATCCCCCCCCCACATTTTTTTCCCCACAATGGTAAATGTCTTTAAACGCACATTAAGATGGATCCAACGCATTGTAGCAAACAGATAAATGGAGGCAGAAGACGTCTTCCACTCAGCAATGCACAGGTTCAGCGACACACAGGCGCTCTTTCAAGCGGGGCACCGTGTTTATTCACAACACCCGACAGGACCCGCCCCTGCCGCTGCTGTGCCAATCACGAGGCTGGCTCTGTCAGGTTCCCCGTGATTGGCTGAGAGTCCATTCCCATTATGCTAGCAGCTGGCGTTTATGTTTAGGCATTTAGATCGGAGAGAAAAAAAAAATGGAAAAATGGATCGTTTTGTAACGCGACGGCGCAAGAGAGATAGTCTTAATGTTACGTTTGAGTCTTAACGTGACGGTGCACCTGCTGCGGGCCCCGCGGCTGCGAACGCGGAGCGTAAAAGGCAGAATGCGTGCCAGTGGCACTAACAACATCACTCGTTTTCACGTTTGTTTAAAATAAAAATGTCAATTTGAGTCGCTTTCGTGCACCATTACATGCAACTGACAGACGCTGTTGATCTTGTCAGGAATCACTGAGGTACGTTTACAAATGGCAGCGGCACTAATAGGCCATCACTCATTGTCGTTTGCACGTTTATGTTTTAAAAATGTCAATTCGAATGACTTGAATGCATGATTGTGACGCAGCTGACGGACACTGTTGATATCGGCAGGTATGAGTCTGAGGTATGTTTATAAATGGCGGCGGCGTGGCCGCCCTACTCGCTGTACCTTGCACATGTGTTAAATATAAACAATTATATATGAACCTCTGCATTATTTGAATATCTTAGCATGGGATGCACATTAAAAAGGTACATTTATACATGGCACTATAGGGCCAGTTTCATATAAAACACATTTTATACAATATACTGTATATAAACAGGGGATCTCTGCTCCATCTCTAAATCTGTCTGGGGGTCTTTGGCCTGGAAATGATAAAAGACCCCTGCATTAGACGGTCAATTGTGTAACTGACCTAAAATGCCAAATTTCAGCACTGGGTTCAAAATTCTTTCACCATCAGTTGGAGCACCTTGAAAAAAAAAAGTGGCTGATCAACTATTAAGATACAAAACACATGTCTTAGTTAAGGTTTTATTCAGTTATACAGATGCACTTGTTATACGCATGGAGAACAAGCAACATAATCTTGTAACTCGACCGTTAAAGTGGTCCAACAGTCGGCGCTTGTCGTCACCTTGCCAACTGGAAGCAACTGTACTGTGAGCTCAACTTAAAAAGTTTCAATGCGGCAAGTAATTGTGCATCCTCGGTTGACGCAAGATCCTGGTTCAATGCAGCTCAGAGGCTCGCCAAAGCTCTCGTCGTCCACCATGTTTATCAGCATGAAGTCCTTTTCCGGTTGCAGCTTCTGCTTCACATCACCACATCCTCTTCTAGCGAACACCGACACCACGCTTTGTCGGGAGAACGATGTTCCCCTTTCGACCATCGAAGTGATAAAACACCGACAACGTGCTAAAGTTGTATTTCAACACGGCCTCGCAATATTTACAGCGAGCACTGTCCTCTTTTATTGTGTGATGCCTCCGAGCTGGACTTCTTCCTCTGTGCTGCCAGTGGTTTGTCTCGGCTACAGAGATAAAGTAGGCCCTCTTATGATATAAAAGCTAATATAATATAATGTATGATCAGAGAAATGGTGCACGCAATGTAAATTGTCAGTTAAGGATTTATCTACTTAAAAATGTATTAAAAGGCAATTAAATGATTCATGATTAATCATTAACACCCCTGATTCATCATGAAGCAACACAAAATTTAAGCTAACACCAAACACGGAGCTCCAACAGGGAGGTTTCTAAAGAAATGAAGAGACAAAGTTGTACTTCGCTTGTTAAATTCCTGAGGGTATTCTCCTTTTGCCAGGGGGCAAACTTTACTATCAGGCAATTTAGCAACTGCCTGGGGCCCTAAGCAGCTATACTCCATCTCTGAACAAAAACTGCCAAATGGCAAGAAACTCCTGGAAAGAAATTGTCTCAACTCTTGAAAGGGATGAGAATATCTGAAGGCAGGCGTTCCTTTTTTTTTTCCCCCCCTGATGCTTCTTCTTCTTCCTTCTTGACACCGAGCTGTGACTGGCAAACCCCGTTTCACTGTGCACGTTTTACCGCCACCTACTTGACTGGGGGTACACTTGTGATCGCTCCTCACGCTGACCAAGGGAAATGACCCTGCTGTTCCCCACGGACACGGAATACAGAACGTTGGGGGGTGAGGGGCGCTTCGGACAATCTGATTGGCTGTGACTGTCTGATTCGACGCACATGGCTCCTACGCCGATGGATGGTTGAGTATCACTCTGCATGCAACGTGTCAGGCAAAAGACGTGCCCGTGCACATTTTGACAGCTTTACACTTGAGTTTTACGGATGTAAGCAAATGGCTCTCGTGGGAAAATTAAGCAGGCCGCTTAGCGTCGTTTCTCTCACTGCACAGGAGGAAAAAAAAGAAAAAAAACACATCTCTAGCTCAAACCATGGAGGATTAATGTGAAGAGAAAACAACATGCTCGAGCAGGTCTCAGGGGGAGGTTAGGGGGTCGTCTCTGTTCACGTTTGCGCCACCTGGGGAAAGGCCCAAGTTTCTGCAGTTGAAGAGTTCCATAAGCGCAGAGTGCAGCAACATCATGCACTCCAACATCACTCAATTCAGTCAGGTCACAGAGGGATCCTTAAGCTGTCAGGATGGTTGGCAGGCATACAAAGCACGCAGAGGGGAGTAAAATATTGTAAACATGAGCAGTAAAGGAGGATATACAGCGCAGGGGAGAACCACTGGCCGCATGGTCATGAACTCGAGACGTGACTCCGGACCACAGTTTCGGGAAAAAAAAAAAAAAAAAAAAACATGCATGATCTCAAAACGCTTTCATATCGCGCAGCTCGTAATGACTGACGGATCTGAAGTGGGCAGCAGTCGGTCGGATCGAGATGAGGGAGGCGGGGAATATTTGAGATCAAAGTCCGGTTACAGATCAGCGTTCATGGTGGAGGTTTGGCCAAAAGAGAGAGAGAAAAAAAAAAAGCAAACATATCTAAGGCAAAAAAAAAACAAAAAAAAACCTGGAGCAGACCAATCAGATTGTGTGAATCCTCAGCTGGGACGGTCCTTAAACCATCACAGCTACATCAATCAGCAGCACAGGCAGCAAATATGCAACAAGTTGAATTTCAACGGAAGCCGCGTTGAGCTGCAACGAGCAAACTGAAATTAGGACGGGAACGTCTCAGTGAGTCTGGCTGATTTTAAAATATAAAAAAAAAAACACTGGCAGAAGTTCGATCGCATCGCTGCATTAGTAAAATAATATGGAACCCCGCACCTGTGCTGTTCCATCCTAGCTATGTCTCTCTATGTAGTAAACGTTGCAAAGCAAAAGCTGCCTACACAATGTAGCGGCAGCCGAATAAGGAATCCATCACTGTTTTAGAAAGGTTTCCCTCCCATGCCTCGCTTTTATGAAGAAAACTGGACAAAAGCTCAATTTACTGCATGTTCCTGTTGTTTCTACCTTCCGCAGCCACAAAACAAAGCAGCAGCTACATTGGAAACAAGACCAACCAAAAAAATCTTCACATCATGACAAGCTGAAGCAAAAATCTTTTCTATTGCTACAAAATCGACACTCCTCGGATGGCGACATCACCCATGACGACTCGGCACGCTTCATCCACTCGTTAGTGGCGCAGAACTGGGGCGACAGCTACAAAAAATGGCCACGCTAGAAATTCACCGAAAGTGTTATTGTTTGTTTTTGTTTGTTTTGTTTTTTTTCCTTTACTAAAGAAAACAATTCCTTTCAAAAGCCGGAATACACAGACTTCAAACAGGCCTCCTATCAGTCCACACTGACATGCCCTTCAGCCACTGTTATTTGTTGGCCGGCAGAGTGCTGATCTAAATGAGACTCAAGCACAGCGAGAGAGGGAAAGGGAGAGAGGGAGAGAGAGGGAGAGGGTGAGTGAGCGAGCGAGCCCTCCTGCCACTGCCTCTCACTCCCCCCCCACCCCTCCCTCTCTCTCCACTTGTCATTCTCCCTCCTGCTCTGCCAGTAATCCCTCACTGCTCGAAAAACGGCCTCTAAATTTAGCATCAGATTTATCATGCAGCGAGGAAGGCTGCAGCAAACTAGACAGCCAGCCAGAGAGAAAGTGAGTCTGCATATATATCAGAGGGAGGGAGGCGGACTCGGAAGGGGAGGTGGGGGTGTTTACTGAGTGAGGCTGCCGGTCACATGGGCCTGCTCGGGACCAATCGGGCGGCTCGCCTCTGAGTGGCAGCCAAGAGTGCAATCCAGTGCAGAGTCAGAGAGCAGCAGTAGAGATTTCTAAAAGATGAAGAACAAGAGACACGGGGAGTACAGAAAGAGGAGGGATGACGCAGCGTTCAGAGGCAGCTGTGGTGAACGGCTTAAGCTGCAAGCCCACACAGTTTTCCCCAAACATTCGTTCTTGATGGCTGGAAGCCGCTCTGGCTGAGTCCCTTTGCTTTGGAGACGACCGTCCCGCAGCCTCAAGACAGAGTCGGCAGTTCATCAGCTTTTTTGAGAGGTGCACAGCTGCCGGGAAGCCTCCTCTGCAATGCTTCACTGCTAGTGTCCTCAAAAAAAACAAAAAAAAAAAACAGGAGCCCTACTGATGTAAAAAAGTGGTTTCTCCATATATTCACGTTTACTTCTGAGAGAAGCAAAATGCCTCTCGGAAAAATGTTTGGAACGAGGAAACATTTCCCAAATCAGGTCTCCTGCAAGTGATTTCTCCCCAGCGGCCTCATTTATAAAACAGTGCGTAGGATTCACACTAAAAGTGCATGCACAAAAGGACAAAAACAGCTTGCATTGCCAAAAAAATAATTGCATCTGCACAAAGTGTTCCATTTATGAAACACAGTCCACCCTGCAAACCCACACCAACAAGCCATTACATTATGACCACAGATAGGTGAAGTTAACGCTGATTATCTGGCTACCATGCCGCCTGCCAGTGGGTGGGATATTTCAGGCGGCAAGTAAACATTTTGTCCTCAAGGTTGATGTGTTAGAAGCAGGAAAATGGTCAAGTGTGAGGATTTGAACCACTTTGACAGGGTTCACGCTGTGAGAGCTAGACAACTGGGTCAGAACATCTCCAGAATTGCTGCTCTGGTGGGGTGTTCCTGGTCTGCGGTGGTCAGGACCTATCAAAAGTGGTCCAAGGAAGGAAAAGCAGTGAACCGGCAACAGGGTCATGGGCGGCTAAGGTTCACTGATGCATGCGGGGAGCGAAGGCTGGCCCGTGTGGTCCGATTCAACAGACCAGCTACTGGAGCTCAAATTGCTGAAAAAGTTGATGCTGGGTCTGATTAAAAGGTGCCAGAATACAAACAACATGGCAGTTTGTTGTGTGTGAGGCTGCGTAGCTGCAGACCAGTCAGGGTGCCCATGCTGACCCCTACCCACTGCTGGAAGCACCAACAATGGACACGTGGGCGTCAGAACTGGATCACGGAGCAACGGAAGAAGGTGGCCTGGTCTGACGAGTCACTTTTTCTTTTACATCACGTGGATGGCCGGGTCTCTGTGCGTCGCTTGCCTGGGGAACACATGGAACCAATATGCACTATGAGAAGAAGGCAAGCCGGTGCAGGCAGTGTGATGCTTTGGGCGATGTTCTGCTGGGGAACCTTGGGTCCTGCCATTCACGTGGATGTTCCTTTGACACGTAGCAGCTACCTAAGCATTGTTGCAGACCATGTCCCCCCTTTCACGGAAACAGTATCCCCTGCTGGCAGTGGCCTCCTTCAGCAGGATAATGCTCCCTGCCACAAAGCAATAATGGTTCAGGGATGGTTTGAGGAAGACAACAACCAGATCTCAGTGCAATCCAGCATCTGTGGGATGTGCTGAACAAACAAGTCCCGTCCATGGAGGCCCCACCTCACAGCTTACAGAACTTGAAGCATCTGCTGCTGATATCTTGGTGCCAGATACTACAACATATCTTCAGAGCTCTAGTGGAGTCCCTACCTCAACATGTCCGGGCTTTTTGATGGCAAAAGGGCACCTGCATACTATTAAGAAGGTGGTCTTAATGTTATGGCTGATCAGTGCACGTTCAATCATAACTGGTCAGTGCAAAGTAAATCAAAAACCTGAATGAACTCCAGTTAGAACGTGACACTGTTATTTTACACACAAACCCTGAAAATAAAAAATAAAAAATCACACCCGGTGATATGCGCATGCGCAGCATTCAAAAAACATCATCAAAACATACTGAGACTTTGTTCTGCGACTGTGTTCCGTCACTGACCTCCCAGCGGATGCAAACACAGCAGAGTCATTGTCACATAAAACTGAGGTCACAACGAGGCGTGAATCCAAAACCTGATCTTGCTGCCACAATCTGAAAACCTTTCCAGGGAGCATGTGCCTACAGAGAGGGCTGATCAAAACTTCCGCTCCTTCCGAGGCAGAAATTAAAACTCCTCTTTTGGTGAGTGATTATATTTGGTCAGGCTACCAAAGCCTGCGATGTGCAGCTTCCACCACTAACAAGTATCCAACATATACCTGCAGCCCTCCTGGCCCCTATATCCCTCTCATCAAGGAGAGTCTTACACTGGCCTGCCTTCTGGCTCTGTTTGAAACGGCACAAGAGGACGTGTGTGGGCGAAACAAGCGCCGGAGCAGAGGCTACGTCTTCTCCCAAGCAGAAAGAAAGAGAGGTTTTCACATGAGGAAAGAAGGAGGGCTCCGTCCTTGTTTGTTCAGCTTCTCTCCTCATTAATGTCACTCAGTGAGAGGTTGTCGGTGGGCCGACCACGGCGCCCCCTGCCACCGGCTCTGGTGCCGTCCTGCTGACTGCAGCTCCAGCAAAAGGATACCACAGTGAGCCCCTACAGCTGAACTGGGATCAGTGGCATGTCAAACTGGACGGATGACCACTGGCCTCAGGACTCTTTGAAAACTGTCAAAATCATCCAAGGACCGTAGCAGTCAAGCGGTGGGAACACAGCAGGGGGTGGTCAAGCCGTGGGCATGGAAGTACTTCACGCTTGTACTTGTTTTATTCCTCCACTGGTCTATATTGGTAGTCATTATGAGCAACTCCGAAGCCAAGGTCGCATGAGTATTGCTTCAACCGAAAATCAAACGTTAGCCTTCATTTATCTAATGATTAACTGTGGTTATAATAATGAAGCCAACTCCGCAGTGTCTCTGTTCCACTGCTATTTGATTAACAGAAAATATAAATTAGAGACATTTAGCCTGGAAGGATCATTTTCATCCGGTTCCTGTAGCCAGAGGGGAGTTTTACAGTAGCATAAATGGGTACTTCATCTCTCTCAGTCACCATTTGAGCAATTTTATCATGTCGGGAATGACCATCATGTTTGATTTTTCAGCTCACTGTGAATTTGGGCACTTCCAAGTTCACTCAGCTCTACAGGAATTTTCTTGAAGACTTTCACTGAAATAAATCACTATCAGGATGTGACCTAACACAATGATGATCGAGCCCGTGGACCGCTGATACAAGTATTGCAGCGCTAATTAAATAATGTTCAGCATTCATGGAAAGCATATGGTGACAGGCTGCGTAACACTTTGGACACGCCGCATACGCGTGTACGGGCTGCGGCTCGGGAGCGCTGCAACGGCTAAGTTTACCTTTCTAGTTTAGGGTACAGACATCGGTTCAAATGTGTTGTGTCGTTTTCAAATGGTCGTTTATCCTTGCACGGAAAGAGAACGCCACAGAAGGGTTAGGGTTGCCAGTATACAAATGAGAGCTGCACGATATTGACTAAATTTTTTTTTTTAACCCAACAGTGATATGAAATGACTGGGCGTTCCCACTTATTTGGAATGTGAAGGGTATTAAGAGTCAACAAGTGCTCGATTTAGAAGTGACGGGTGCCACTCCAAACACTTTAGCAAAGTGCAAAATGTTAACTTTGTACATTAAACGGCAAAATGTGGATTAAATGTCAATTTTATGCTAAATAAGTGCATTGACTGCACGATGTCGCCGCGTTTTGCATCAAACTTTCACTGCATCAGCCTGATGCAAAGTAACACAGAAGCCCCCTTTTAATCTGTAAAAGAATAACCGGTTGAGTCATTGTGGTCCGCGGCGGATCGATTTTAAACAAATTACACAAACAACGCTGGCAGAGCCACTCCTGACGTGAGGCAGCGTTCCCGTGCAGAGGGGCCTCGCGGAATATTTCCCGCAGTTGTGGCTTTGCACCTTAAGCATGTAACTGCAATAAGAACATCAAATTAAGTGAATCACAATAAGTAAAGGCAATATCAATTGAGAGCAGCATGTCTAGTTGTACACTCCTGTAATTGAATTCGCATTGGCAGATTTCTGCTGCACCATAGGACATGAGTATTCTCTCTAACTAACTTTTGTCCATCCTACTTTTAGTGCCACGCTGTTGTTCTGTGTAGATGAAAACTGGACACTTTTTTTTTTTAATTCTAACTCCTCCTTAGAAATGATTGGAAAACACACATACAAGACTTCTACATGTGCAATGGTGCATTTTGCATGTTCTTTTGTACAAAATAATGCATCTCCTGTATTTAACCCTACCTGTCACACATATTTTGGACTTGGTTTGGCTCAATTCTTCAAGGTTAGGAGAACTTTGCCATCACGGTTACAAATCTTAACCACGTGTCAAAGGTTGGATGACGGCCGGGGCCACAAGCTCGTGTTCATCAGCACTGACTGGCTGTGTCGCTGCATAACTCCATCTCTTTTTTCACCTTTGCCCGCGTCATCATCACTGCAGCTGCGAGAGCGCTGCAGCGATGTTGACGCCCGCATAAACCTAATCCTGTCATTTTTTTTTTTTACTTGGGAGGACAAATTATGATTACCCACACACACACACACACACACACACACAGCACTGTGATTTGTGTATTACTGTGAATTTCTTGACTGCAGGAAACCGTGGGTGAGAGAAAAAAAAAAATCAATTCTTAAATGCATCCCGATGTGGATGATTCTGACTCGATTCACGCAGTTAATTGATAATGTAACGTGGACGGAACGCAGAAGGCAGGACAGTTGCTGGCGTGGACGAAACAAGAGACACAAGATGGTGCAGCGCCCAATCTGAGCGCCGCGTATGGCAGCACTTGGGCTTCTAATGTTGTTCACGGAGCTCCACGAGGGCCACAGTTGTGTCAAACTAAACTCAAATGTGCTGGAAGGACAAACATGAGAAGCCATATTACGAGTTTCCAACCCGGAGGAGGAAGTAACACACCCGGCCGTGGTTGCTGTCCACCAGAGGAACATCGAGCGGCGAGATCAAAGCTTCCACCCACCTCGGAAAGGGCGGAGCCAATCACAAACTCTATCACAACTGCCAAGGGCTTGTCCATATTCAAGCATTGGGAACCCAGACCTTTGCACTATGGTGCACACTTTGGAGCCGAGACACCACGGCGATCCCGACACCCTACAACGAGACCTAAACCCAAGTCACGGAATCGCCGCAGAAAGCAGGTGGGAGAGCTGCAACATGTTAAATGACGGACAACATGCATCGATCATCACTTTATCATTGCATCGCGGCCCTCTGAATCGCAGTCCAACGGAATGGTGAGGTGCCTGGAGATTCCCACCCATGAGGGAAGCACAAGCAGAAAAGTGCTGCACAGAACGCAGCTGGGGGGGCGAGGGGGTGGAAGGGAGCATCAGAATCGCAAGCCATATACGTCTTCTCAGCTCCCCTCCAATCCCCCAGTCCTGCTGCAACGAGACACTCTCACTCCAGGCAGCAATAGAATAGAACTCACGTGCTTGTTTTCTGCACTAATGAGTTTGCCCTTAAGAAGCAGGTCTCAAAGACGACTGCAGGTCCTGTTTAACCTTCAGCCATCCTCCACTGTGCGCCGCTTCCTCCCAGCTGCGAGCTGCACGGCCCGGCTGTCTGCGGCTCCCCTTTATTGTTGTGCTTGTCCTTGAGTCAGTTTGATGTTTATTCAAATTACGAATGCTCCGCTTTCCTCACCGCCCGACGCGGCAGCGCACACAGCGGAGGACCGAAATATCAAGGCTTTGTGGGGGGATCTGGCGGGCGGCGGCACACATGCATGCGCCTTCCTCGCAGCCGCCGCATCACTGGCAGCCCCGCTCGGTCTGCCCGCTTTCACTTAAGCGAGTGCAGCGTCTCACCTTTAAGTGAGAGTGGACGTACTCTGGCTTCGAGCTCGGCGGCTCTGCCAGTTCATTCTGAACCCTGAACTACCAAAGAGACAGCAGCAGCTCTCTCCCTCTCTCTCTCTTGCTCTCCGTCCGTGTGAAGCAAAAAAATAAAAAAAGCATTTCTGCATCACGCAGCATCCTTGGGGGGCGGGGTGGGGATAAATCAAATCTGACTGTCATGCGTTTACATCCCAACCTGCTCCGGCTAACCAGAAATGGGAGACGCTGCTGGACCAAAACAATTTGTGAATGACTAAATCATTAATCGCCGAAGATGTTTGCAAAATAAAACCGTATTCATGGCCGGCGATCAATGCAATCTGCCGGAAAAAGGCGATTTAAAATAGGACGCGACGCCTCTGTGGAGCATGAAGGAGAGGAGTCACCTTACCTTGGGCTGAGCACGTCTGGGAAAGGCAACTTTTGGGTCGATCTGCGGGAAAGGGAGACACGCGCATGTCAGCAGCAGCAGCAGCCGGTGTGTTTGCATGCATCAATACTGTATATGCAGTGGCAAGAGTTCACTCGCGCTGGCGCATACGCTGTGGCTGCGTTCACACGCTCTTCAAATGCATTTAAACACGGGGAAATCTGATCTGGCGTCATTGAGCTGATCCTCAAAAAAGATCAGGAAGTAATTGTAAATGTAATCATGATACTTATCGAGTGTAAAAGGGAAAAAAAAAGGTTCATCCTATTAGAAATAACTCTGACTTGTTGTCAATATCATGATATGAGTTGTGTAAGTGGGCTGCATTTAAGTAGCACTTCATTCACACTGTGTTGCTCAACGACACTTGGAGGGCATCAAACTCATAGCATGAGGTCGCGGTGACCTTGACCTTTGACCACCAAAAACTCACCAGCTCATCCTCAAGTCCAAGTGGACATTTGTGTCAAATTTGAAGACACTATCCAGGTGTTTGGGAGACGAGGCAATAAAAAAATGTCGAGGAAAAAAGTCAAAACTAAGAAAACGATAAACTAACGATAAATCAACCAACCGTTACTTATACTTAGAGGACATTGACATTTCCCTCATTGCAGTGATGATGAGTTTGAAAGTAACACACACTGAAATACTCAGAATCGCAAAAGGTAAAAAAAAACAAAAAAAAAACAGGATGTGATGAAAGGACACAAAAATAAATAAAAACAGGAACTTGCAACAATTGCATGATAGAAGACAAAAGATAAGAAAAAGGGAAACAGTACCCAGGGATTTGAACTGTGTGAAAGGAAGGACAGCAGTCTTTAAAGTGTGTGTTAGGCGATTCCATGAGCGGGGAGCGCTGTATGTAACAAAAGGCGGACTTATACCCCGGGGGAATTCTACATCTGATGAAACTATATCTCACATTATTATCATATGTTTAAATATTAGCTCAGTGATACTGTGTCGGAGCTCTTTGGGAAGAGCTCCGAAGCTAAGCACCCTAATTGTGCCGAGGACCCCCCCCCGGAATGACCCCTGCGACCGCAGACTCTGCGTTGAGAACGGCCGTGTCTCCCTGCGGCAGCTCGCCTTCGTCTTAAGGGCGTCACGCAAACGCCGAGTGGGGAAACGCGGCGCGTCAGCGTGTCGACACGAGACGAGGAGACCTCATTTACACCGCCGTAAATGAAACTGAACAAAACGAATGCAATTTTCTGCCGCTCGCAATATGTGCGCGCGCGCGCGTGTGTGCGCGCGCACGCATGTGGACCCCCCCCGCACACTTCTGTTAATCACTGTTGCTACTGAAGACGGCTCGTAACCATTCAGAGCTATGAGCAATCACAGGACCATTCCACATCAAATCTAATCTCTCCTTAAGTGGAGGGGGTCAATAAAGCTGCGGCGGTTTACAAATTGCGCAGACAATGAGCTAATTAATGCCACGTTCCACCTGCGCGCTACACCCGCGGAGACAACCGCTCCGCATGCGCGAGACACACAAACTGAGGAGTGGGAGACCCCGCTGCTCAGCCCTCCGGTCCTCATTTTGAATATCACCCCACCTGCGCTAAAAACGGTGGCAAGTGTTCTCCTCTGGCCGCGAAAACGCCGTCCTCCTGAAATGGATAGTTCACGCGGAAAAAAAAAAAAAAATGAAAATTCACTCATTATCTACTCACCACTGTGTCGGCGGAGGTGGTGGGTGAAGTGTTTTGAGTCCGAGAAAGCCAATTACAGCGCAATTGCAGTAAACGGCGACCACTTTTTTGAAAAAAATAAATAAATATCAACAGATACTAACATAAAAATGCCTCCGTCCTGGTCCTGAGGTGTTGCTGGAGTGTCTGCAAGCCGCCACGCTGGCGCGCACACATGACAAGGCACTCGACCACGAACGTGGAGGGAGGCTCGACACATTCCAGCTACTTTTAGGCTAAAAAAAAAAAACATGGCGTCCAACGACTCTATCATTCGTCAACAGTGTCTGCCAATTAAATGCCCATAACATAAACTTTCCTCCATTTTTATGACTGTTTGTGTTTTTTCTAATCTCTACCGGAAAATAACCCGTGTGCGATGTTATCTACACTTATTAATAGTAGTCAATTCATCTTGAGTGCCAAGATGTCACAACCGTTAGATAACCTAAGCAATGCACATTAATCACAACTGCTTTATTCATCATTCATTCATTTATTATTAATGCCGCATTCCAAAGGTTTGAATCAACTCCTGATGACGCTACACAATATTCCGATTATGAATTAACATTGCGCTCTATAAAAGAAATCTGCTTTGAAATAATCTAATCAGGAACAGTTTGAATCATTTTGTCACACCTTTCAAACTGCCGCACTAAATCTAACATTTAATAGCAGCGTGCTGGTAGATGGATTCCCTTGGTAAGATGATAGCAGGCCTGTGGAGATGGTGAGCAAGCGCTTATAAGCAGCTTATTTACTTTCTTCCTTTTCCAATTTCCAATGCACTCAGAGAGCGTAAACCTCCGCCAAGGCGGCACAATATCCCCTCATATACAGCACTGGCTCCATCTCGCAATGGCGGGGAATCCTTGAAAAATTTCCTGGATCTGGATCCAGATCTTTCCCAAAATTCAATCACTGGTTCCCTTGGCCCAGCTCTGCCCATCAAACAAATTTAATCCCGCTATCAGACAAAAGCAATCCAACGCCGCAGAAGAAGAAAAAAAAAAAAAAACCTCCTCAGTCTTGTGGAAAACTTGAGTCTGCATCAGGTTCAGCCACTGTAGCGGTTCAGAAAAATTAATTAATTAATTTTTGGGGCCATCGCTAACTTGGTATCCCTGGTTGCCATGTAGATAAACATGTGCCAGCAGAGCAGGAATCATATCAGTCCAAGAATAAGTTCCTCGGCACCAACACAAAAGGCTGATTTGCGCTGCCGCAACCAAACACGCTACGCTCGCCTCAGTGAAGCTAACTCCTACAGCAACTAATAAAACCTGTTGTGAAACACAAATCTAATAAAAAAAAGAGAATTAATTAACTTGACACTAATTCACTGGATAATAAAAGGCTGGTAAGTCATTTAGTGTAACGGCAACACCAGTGCGACTGCAACGAGCCGGCAGCGAGCGCTGATCGGCACGGGCGCGCGCGGCATTGCTAATGAGGCTAATGGGCGTGACGCTGACGGGCTGCCTCAAGCACGCACGTTAAAAAAAAAAAAGGTCCATGACACCGAGAGCGTTCTCGCCGCGTCTGGGCATTTGCTCCGTGGCGTCAGAGGGGGGCCTTTGAGCCTTCATCCGCCCCGGGCGTCTGCAGGGCTTCGCGGCGCCGCGGCGGCCCTCCTCTCCGTCCAAAAGGCAGCAGCTGAAAGCGCTTCACCGACGACACTCACGGAGCGGTGAACCATAGGAGCAGAATGTAGTCACGTCTCATTAGCTGACAGGTTATACAACACCGCGCTTCGGCTGCGTTCGCCGCTTCCAGATCGCCGCTCGCCACGTCGCGTCGCGTGTCGTCGAGAGTTACTGCGCCCTGATTTATGTCTAAGATGGTGCCGAGCTGCCAGCATTCATTCATTCCTATTGATATGAATGTGCTAACAATGGAGCCTTTATTATTCAGTCTTCACTTAAAGATCTCCACACTGTCCAGCCTGATGGGCCTAAACGCAAACGACGGCTCGGAACGCAGTCGTGCTCATTTGATACGATCATAACTCCTAATGGGAATTGTTTAACAGACCGCCTCTCGCCCAACGGGGGAAAAAAAATAACTCAGGAGCTGCGTAACCAATCAAAATTAAGTGTCAAGGTCTTGAAGTGCAAATCCTTAAAGGGTCAAAAGCGCA
This sequence comes from Dactylopterus volitans, assembly GCA_901007715.1. Taxonomy (NCBI): domain Eukaryota; kingdom Metazoa; phylum Chordata; class Actinopteri; order Syngnathiformes; family Dactylopteridae; genus Dactylopterus; species Dactylopterus volitans. Next base: position 4,770 of record CAAKHG010031040.1, on the reverse strand, counting down.
TAACCTACCACAGTCGAAGCATTTTCATATTAAGAGCACTTTTACCACCCTAACTGAGGCTAATGCACTTTTTTTCTCATTGCTACACTTCCGCTAAGGACTGATCAGCCACGTATCGCTATAGTTTGACTGGTGGCCTCTAAAATGGCGATAATTGGAGCCAATCAGACGACTCAGGCCCAGCTATATGAAAGATGTACGTATAACCAGCTCGACTGTGCTTATACGAGCAAAATCATGACAGGGGGACACTTTCCATACAGAGCAGGTCTGTACCAGCCGTTCTGTCGTTCACGGACAACCGACCGAGCAGGCGAAGAGGAAAATTCTCCCTTTAACTGAGGAGGACCTGCGTCTGGCTTCACGGGGGTCACGTGACGTTGAAGTGTAACAGCGGCCTCCTCTCCCCGTCTGTTTCAAATAAAACCGATAAGCAGCAGGTGCGGCCACATTCCCTATCACTTGAGCAAACACGCCGCAGCTGTCATCGCTGACCCGGTGACGGGCGAGCGCGCCCGTACGTGTAATTCACCGACAGAGTCGGGTCTTTTTTTTTGTTTTTTTTTTTTAAATGGCAAACAGCTTTGGATTAAAAAGTTGCGAATCCGAACAATTAGAGTCCTGCTCAAGACGGGTTTAAAGCTCGATACTCGACGAGCTACCAAACGCTACTTCCGGATCCCGACGCAAGGCTCGGAGCGGGACCCCCGGCTGGAACGCCCTTCGCGTCGTCCTCGAGGACGCGGCCAAGTGAGGCGCCGAAGCCGCCGCGCTCACGGAAACAGGGACACGGGGGGGCACGCTTTATCGGCCAGGATTTTTGCACATCTGCCTACTTCTTGCCTCTGAATTTCCATCCTGCCTGCTGTTGTCTGCTCCTTGTAGACGACGCTGGGCTTCACCCAACCAACTCCCCGCCCCCATCTCACACACACACACACACACACACACACCTATGCTGCACCCGCCTCATTATTTTCCCAAGTGATGTCTGAGCCGCCAAAACTGCCTCCCGCGGGTTCCACTGCTTCCCTGCTGAGACTGTTGCTAGTTCCATTGTCATCCCCAGACTGGCTTTATAAACCCACATCCTCCAGCACTCGAGATAACCGCCTCGGCTGCTGCAACACACAGCCGCCGCCGCCGCCGCCGCCACCACGCCGCCACGCTCTCGCACACTGCCGAGCAGCACGAACAGGCTGCGCTGCTCTGCCTGCTATCTCACGGCCAATCAGATATGCTCTCATGAGAAAAAAGCCGCAGCTTTAATGAGCTGATGGACCAAGAAGCGGTCTGCGCTCCCATTTACATAATTAGGAGATGTTAATTTCATGTAAATAAACTTGAGCTGGAATTTAAGGGGTAAAGTCGGGGGATGTGCCGAGGCTCCCGGGCTGCACGCGGCGACAAATAAGTTGTATCGGCCCCCTGCGGCACGGGCCGACGTCGCATGTCACACTCACCCCTTCACGCCTCTCGCTGTTCATATTCCCAACATCTGTCAAGACGCTCAAAATGCTAAATCCTTTCACAGCGGAGACGCTATCGCCAGTCAGCTGGAGAGGCACTTTTTTCTTAATATATATATATAAATGTCCACGGTGTGATTTTCAGCGTACTTAAAAAAAAACTGAATGTGTGCGTGTGCGTGTGCGTGTGCGTGTGCGTGTGCGTGCGACGCGCCTCCACATCCCCGCGGTGAGGATGCCGCCATCTTGTGCCGGTGACATCATTTGGAGCCAGGTTCTGCGCGTCAGCGGCGAGGAAAAAAACGGAGCCACCTGTCACGGCGTCCCGCGTGACTCCGTCGCAACGGGCGTCGCTGGTTATTGACGGATCTAGAACTCGCCGAAGAAACCTCCACACCGTAAGTGCGTCAGTAGTATATTGTAAGCGTGCCACTATAACTGAATAAAACCTCAGCTGCGAGAAAGAAAAAAAAAAAAAAAACATTAATTTTGTCTTATTATTAACGATTAACTGACTACAAGATTGCTGAGGTGTTTAACTAACAGTTGAAGCAAACGCACGGAGTTTGCAGCCCTGATCACAAGTGACAAGTTATTATGGTAATAGGGAGCCTTAACGGCAGCATGTTCAACATAAACATCACCGACATGTGATGCTCCCAAGCACAGGTCCGGAAGGAAGCGAAAGAATTCCGGAATGCATCAGGCTGGGAACCCACCGACTGCAAGTGAGCCAAATTAGTGAGCTAAGGTGGTACAGACTCATAAACATAGACGCTGGCCTGAAAATGACCTCAAGCAAATATTTGGGATTTATACTGTGCTGCACAAAAGATTCTCTCATTAATTTTCTTCCCACCGCAACTGTGGTGGGAAGAAAATTCCCTCTGTATATATATATCGTGATCATAATTCATCTCACAATATATTGCATCATCATCAAACATGTTTGTGCCTTTGTTGCTTATGTCCACCTTAAACCTGACAGAGCACCTTTAGAACCCAACAACATATTTATTCCAAACTCAATATCTGGGAAGCAGCAGTCAAAAGATTCTTCTTCTGTACTGAAACCCACGTTGATCTAGTTTCTAGATCTAGTTTCTCTCTCTCTCTCACACACACACACACACACACACACACACACACACACACAGACAACCTCCCTGTCCCTGCACTCCACAAGAAATGATGTGGGAGGAGATTTCACCACAAACACGACACCCTACATTTCTGCAGGTGTGGCGAGCATCGCCGCCCTGACACAGGTGTCTCAAAACGAAACCAGCGATCGACGCCGTCGCGCTCTCGCGGCGACAACAGAGGTTTGGAGGGTGAAAAAAATAAAAAATAAAAAAGATTCTTGGACGCATCGCGACGGGGACGCGGACGTTTCCGAATCGATTCCCGACCGTCGAAAAGATGATTTTCTAAATGTCAGCTGTTCGCGGAACGCAAAGGGCGGAACTTGGAGGTGCGGAAATGCGGCGCCGGGAGAGTCGGTGGCGAAAGGAGCCGCAACGACTAAACTCAAACATGTCGGAAGCACGACAGACATGAGAAACCATACATCCGGGGTTGCAGTTGCTCCCAACCAGAGGACCATGCACGTCACACCAGGAGGATACTTTACTGGCGTGACGAGTCCAACCAGTGCAAGAAGACCAAAATCGCGGGTAGGAGAGCCGGAACATGCGATGATGAGAAAAATCGCAGAGCGAGAACACACAAAAAAAAAACAATTCCTGTGCAGAAAAAAAAGAAAAAGGTGCATCAAGATGCGCCGATAATCGTTTTATCATCTCATCGCAGGCCCCTGAATCGTGATGGAATCATGGAGGTGCCTGGAGATTCCCTCCCTACTGGAAAACATCTAAAAACGCATCACACCAATCACAGGTATCGGCTTAGCTAATAATCACGCTGACATGAACCCGCAGAAATCAAGTTTCTCTGAGGAAATTAGGGGGTTTAACTGATGACTGTTCCATAATTATTCAGACTCTCAAGAGGCTGCACCGCCGCTTTGTTGCCATCATCCGCCTGAAGAGCGGGAAGTTTCTTCGGATTTAAAGCATTTGGGCTAAGAAGAAATGTAAAAAAAATAATAATGATTAAAAAAAAAAAATGCCAAATCCATTTTCAAATGCAGCGCAACTTTACTGCCGCGCATGCAAACAACAACCGCCACCAAGTTACTTCTGGATGGAAAAGTAAGTCTGTGCGTGCGCGCGCGCGCGTGTGTGTGTGTGTGTGTGTGTGTGTGTGTGTGCGCAAGACTACCGTGGACAACGTGGTCAGGTTCAAGGCAGTATTTCGGGGATTCCGTCCAATCAAATCCCGCGAAAGTGCCGCGCAGAGGCTGACCCTCGTGTTCCCTCCCAGACACAAACGGCGGCATTTCAATGCGCTCGGATATTCACGCTTATACTTATGAGGGGCCGCCCGGGCCGCTACATATGGGAGACGCGTTAGCCGCACCCAATGACGCGGCGGCGACATCCCGCCAATGACGCAGCGGCCCTGTCGCAGTCCACTTCCGGAGGCAAGACGAGAACAAATACTGCGAAAAAAAAGGTGGCGCTCGCGGCCACAATTGAGAATTAAATATTTTTAAAAAAAGCCAAAACTCCAAACAGGTGGGCGAAATGGGTCTCCTTCTCCTCCACTCCAGTGGGACGGGACAGGCTCACGAGCGCCATAAACAGTGTATATTTGGGGGAGGGGGATAAAATAAAATCACAGATGAAACCGAAAAAAGAAAAAAAAACTGCCTCATGCAAAAGGAAATAAGAGAGTCATACGTACCATTTTAGAGTCTAACTCGTGGTGCGGCTGTGCTAGGACTTTATCTACGCTGGCAGCATCTGCAAAAGTGACGAAGCCAAAGCCCCTGCAGAGAGATAAACGCGCCGCCATGACATTTCTGACAATATATTTATACCACGCCGCGGTTACAGCACTTCGCTCGCAACAGCCTTGCGCTTCCCGCCGCCGTTCAGCTTCTATAGTGGCGTTTCAAATCGCCGGGAAAAAGGCGGCGTGTGGCTGCGTCAAGGTACACTGCATTATAAATGACCTTCGACTCTTCACTTCAACTTGAAGTGCATGTATTTTTATATATATGTATATATATATATATTCATTTTAAAAAGGTATTTCAGCACAATAAATGAGGTCAATAAATGGTCAATGTCAAACTGCCTTGCAAATCCACTCAAATGGCTGCGTGTTAATTACATCACTGTAACAGCAGCTGGATTGGCTTTTTTTTTTTTTTTCCTCCCTCCCCCCGGGGGGG